>SPJY01031394.1:3058021-3112616 GCA_005191435.1 Raddia distichophylla
CCTAAAAAAGATGGGTCTTGGCGAATGTGTGTTGACTGTCGTGCTATTAATGCTATAACTGTTAGATATCGTCATTCTATTCCTAGGCTTGATGATATGTTAGATGAATTGAGTGGTTCAACTATTTTCACCAAGATTGATTTACGCAGTGGCTATCACCAAATTCGTATGAAAATCGGTGATGCGTAATAACTTCGTATAGCATACATTATACGAAGTTATACGACTATAAATAGCTATGCTTAGGAAGCATGAGGGACTTTTTGGCTTTCCAGTTTTCAGAACACATATGTAATAATCTGAGTCTTGTTGAGTCTTGGGGGACTTACAACCTTTGTTCTTTCGATTCCTGAGGGAGTTGTAGAACGCCGAACTGTGGTTCATCCCGTTCGTGCCTTCACGTCTATACGGCATGATTGCGTGGGCTCGCTTCGTCGGTACGTGGAAGGGCGATTGTCTTGGTAGTTCGTCGCGTGTGCAATATCTCGTGGTGCACTACCTCTTCGTCAGGTTACGTGGTGACAATTATCTCAAGAATCTTCATCCACCATAAAGATTGGGCCACAAAACATGTTCGCGTGTATTTCTGTTTGCACGTTTACATCATAGGTGTCGACGGTTGAGATATCGATCTCAAGTCAACTAAGGTTCTTTAGAAAGGAGATAGGAGACACGCCGAACAACCACGAACAACAACGAACAGGAGACAGGGGTTTTTATCCTGGTTCAGGCCTCTCGGGAGAGATAATAGCCCTACGTCCAGCCTTTCTTTATATCAAAGAGGATTACAAGGTGGAACTCGGCGAGATCAGCAGGTCTCGGCGAGTAGTATGCGAAATCTATTGGCCAGGGCCCTCTAAACGCCGTAGGGGCCCTGTTTATATAGTACGGAACAAACCGACCTACCGAGGAATATCGGGCCGGGCTAACTACGAGACCGAACTCATACATGCCAAATATAACCTACGGTAGATAAGGTAATCTCTTAATCTTGGGGATCACGACTCCCAATCCAATCCGGGAAACCAACGTCCGGGTCTTCACGTAGCCGTGCATAACTCCTGTTGCTCCACCGCAGCATGTCCCACCGCCACCTGCTCCACCGCAAGCGAACCAGCAGCAAGCCCCACCACTCGCTCAGCAGCAAGAGGGTATAGTTGTGCACGCCCTCAACTTGATAGTAGATCACCTGACCAACTTGCAGCAGCAGCAAGTGGCACCAGTCCCAGCATTCGCTCTGGCACATGCATACCAGTAGTGGCTCCAGGCTAGGTTCAAGGATTTCATGAGTACCCGACCCAGCATCTTTAACGGAGTCCGCAACCCAGTGGAGGCCAATGATTGGCTGAGGGATGTGAAGAATAAGCTGGATATGGTCAACGTTCCGGAGGTTGACCAAGTGAAGTATGCCGCCCATATGCTCAAAAATAATGCCGCACACTGGTGGGAAACATACTGCTCCACCCATCCCAACCATGGCGCTCTGACATGGGCAGAGTTCAAGGAATAGTTCAAGGGGGTGTACATACCCCAAAGCATGCAGGACGAGAAGAGACGTGAGTTTGAAAGCTTGCGTCAAGGAAACATGACCGTGGCTGAGTATATCGACAAGTTCGTCGAGCTGTCTCGCTATGCAAGCGAGGTGATACCCACTGAGAAGGCCAAGGTATGGAGGTTTACCGAGGGAATGGACCCCGGGATCCGTGAACAAGTGCTACCACTCAAGTGCACCACGTTCGACGATGTGACCAAACGGGCTATCATTTATGAGGAAGCCCATCGCAGAAGCGTGGAGTATCGGAAGAGGAAGCCCGAGTTCCAGCCTCAGGGGGGAAGTCAGATTCGTCCATGATTCCATCAGGGCAACCACCATTACCACCATCAGCATCAGCACCACCAGGGTCACCACCATCATCAGCATCTTCCGGGAGGGCAGAAGTTCAACTTTGCACCTCGACCACAGGCACCGGGTCAAGGGACGTTTACACCCCGACCACCGGCACAGGGCCAGGGGTCGGCAAATCAACAACCAGCTAGGCAAGGACCCCAGACTGGAGGCAACCAGCAGGGTCAGAACAAGAATGCAGGTCAAAACACCACTGGGCTCACCTGTTTCAAGTGCAAGCAAGTGGGACACTTCGCGCATTCCTTCCCTCTAAAGACTGAGAATCAGACCCAGCAGGTGCAGCGAGGACAGAACCGTAATACGCCCAACCTCGGGCCAATGCAAAGGTTGGGAGCTGGTCGAGTCAACCACGTCATGGCTGAGGAAGCCGAGGATGCACTCGACGTTGTGCTAGGTACATTTCTGGCAAACTCCGTACCTACAACAGTGTTATTTGATTCAGGAGCATCACATTCATTAATTGCTAAAGAGTTAGTGGATAAAAATCAATGGAGGCTAGCGCCATTAAAGCGGCCCGTAAAGGTTCAATCCCTGGTGGGGATCTATGAACGTTACTATGGGATGTCCTGAAGTTGAGATCGAAATCCAAGGATCCAAGTTTAAATCCAACCTTCTCCTGCTAGATACCAAGGGAATCTAGATCATATTACGAATGGTTTGGCTGATGAAGTTTGATAGCCATATTGATTGTGGCCGTAGAGCTGTGACTCTGACCAACACTGACGGTACACGAATCACATATCAGTCCACCAGGAGGAGGTAGGATGGAGTCATCAACCATATAAAGGTGACGAGACCCGAAGGAGAGAAGCCTGCATTGGAGGAAGTCCCGATAAATAACAAGTATCCGGACGTATTCCCTGCTGACTTGTCTGGATTACCACCGGAGCGAGATGTGGAGTTCTCCATTGACGTGTACCCAGGGACGAGCCCGATATCTCAATGGCCGTACCGCATGAATGCCACACAATTAGCGAAAGTAATGAAGCAGATTCAAGAGCTAAAAGATAAGGGTTTTATTCGACCAAGCACATCACCATGGGGAGCACCAGTTATTTTTGTGAAGAAGAAGGACGGAGATCTTTGGATGTGTGTGGACTATCGTCACTCAATGAGGTGACGATCAAGAATAAGTACCCGTTGCCTAGGATCGATGATTTATTCGATCAGTGGAAGGGAGCATGTGTATTTTCCAAGATCGATTTGCGATCTGGTTATCATCAGATCCATATCAAGAAGGAGGATATACTGAAGACCGCTTTCACCAGCCGTTACGGATTATATGAGTTTTTGGTTATGTCTTTTGGACTGACAAATGCTCCAGCCCAATTTATGCAAATGATGAATAAGGTGTTCATGGAATATCTGGACAAATTTGTGGTGGTATTCATTGATGACATATTAATCTACTCAAAGAATGAGGAAGAGCACGCCGAACATCTGAGGATCGTGCTTGAATTATTAAGGCAGCATGAGTTATATGCCAAGTTTAGTAAGTGTGACTTTTGGATTAAGGAAGTGACATTCTTAGGAGATATTGTTTCGGAAGGAGGAGTGTCAATAGATCCCTTTAAGGTAAAGGAAGCACTCGACTGGAAGGAACCAAAGGCTATGACCAAAGTCCGAGGTTTTCTTGGACTGGCAGGTTATTATCGAAGGTTCATCAAAGATTTCCCCATAACAGCGAAGCCTCTAACCGAATTACTTAAAAAGGATGTCATGTTCAAATGGACACCAGCTTGCCAAGCCAATTTCGAGACTCTCAAAACAAAGTTGACCATAGCACCGGTACTAGTGTTACCTAATATACGCCAAGATTTTGAGGTATTCTGTGACGCTTCGAAGCTAGGCATTGGTTGTGTGTTGATGCAGGAAGGAAAGGTAGTGGCCTATGCTTCGCGTCAACTCAACACCCACGAAATCAACTACCCTACTCATGATCTCGAGTTAGCAGCTGTAATACACGCTTTAAACATCTAAAGGCATTACCTGGTAGGTAACCGGATAGAGGTGTATACGGAACATAAGAGTTTCACTCAACCGGATCTGAATATGAGGCAGAGGAGATGGTTAGAGTAGATGGCTGATTACGATATTGGGATTCATTACCATCCTGGTAAAGCGAATTCTGTTGCTGATGCCTTGGGTCGGAATCCGAGGTGTGATGCATTGATCGTTGACATGCAAAGGATGAATTTGGAAGTGGTCCCCATGGGACAACTCAATGTCATGGAAGTGCAACCCATTTTGGAGGACAAGATCAAGGAGGCACAGCAGGAGGATGATGAGATTTTTAAGATTTCCACTCGAATAGCAATCGACAAGGCTCCTAGATTCAATATGGATGAAGCCGTAATCGTGTGGTTTGGAAAAAGGATAGTGGTGCCCGATAAGGAAGGACTCCGAGAGTTAATTATCAAGGAAGCCCATCACTACAGGAATCGGTAGTAGAGTCGACTGCCAGTTACCATCTCGACGGCCATAATGCAACCGTTGATACATATCCATAAGTATCGATTGCTACTAACCAACTGTCGAGACTGAGGGGACACTCTCGACGGCCTACAATTCAGCCGTCGAGAGAGCTTGGAGAGGCCTCACAGAAGCGTTTGAGACATGACGACGTCCACGTCTATCGACGGCTAGACATTAAGCCGTCGACAAAGGGTGCACCGGAAAGCCTGTGTCGACGGCCACCTTTTGGCTGTCGACACAACGATGCATGAAAACATTTTAATTCCTGTTTTTTTGTGATTTAAATTTCATTTCAAATTTCTCTAAGTTTTTTTTATGATATCTAGTTAAATATTGCGAATGCCGTGTTGATGAAATGTATTTTGCTTTTTTGTTATGTTACAATTGAATAATATACATCGACATAGCCTTTAAATAATGTTTTAATTTCAATATTTAATTTTGAATAGTTAAAAATTTAATTTTTTTTTTATCGGATGTGGTTATCGATTAGTTTACTAAATCATACATAAATGTAACCTTATTAGTACAAATAAGTTAAATTCAAACGCGTGTTTATTGACCATGGAAACACATGAAATATTAAACTTTCACCCCAAATTCTCCGGAAAGCTTCCATTTACAAAGGAGTCACCGCACGGTAAGCTTTTAAATTTTTTTTCTATACTTGTATTTTTCATGTTGGAAACAGCGTGGAGTGGTCTGATCATTTCAAATGATTTTTTCAAAATTTTTAAATTTAAAATGGGGGTGTTTGACCGATCAAGCTCTTGGGGGGTGTAGCCCTCGAGACTGCTAGTTCTCTCGACAGCGACATGTAAAGCCGTCGAGACAAAGTAGCTACCTCGACGGTAGTCAACAGTTGCCCTTGGGAGAGACAGTCTCGACGACTTTAGACGTGACCGTTGAGACAATATTCTTCCCCAACGACAGTGTTGACGGTTGGGCTCTGTGCCGTCGAGACAGATAGGGAGGCGCAGTCTCGATGGCTTACCCGTGCCGTCGAAACAAAGCCCAGGCAAGGGCTCTCTCAACGGCCTACATAGGGCCATCGAGACAATCGCATTGGATTCGCCTGTTACGGCCGTTGTCTCGACGGCTTTCCCTGGGCCATCGAGACCGTGACGGTTTAGATCACGCGTAAGGGCTCGGGACTTGGCATTTTTGCCAAGTCTCGAGCCCTTGCCTCCCCACCGCCCCGTCCCGACGCGCTGCGCCGCCTCGCCTCGCCGCGCGGACGCGCCGCCCCGCCCTGCCGCACCCCGCCGTTGCCTCCCCACCGCCCCGCACCTCCCGATCGCTCCGCTACCCCGTCGCCTCCCTACCGCGCCGCCGCACCGACGCCGTACCACTGCCCCGCTGCCTCGTCACCCCCCGTCATCTTGCGCACCGACATCGAGGTATTTTCCCACCCTTTTTTTAAAATATTGGTAGTGCAGTGTCGACGGCCATCAATATTTAGTCGAGACTAATTGCAGCATAATCCTAATTAATATTAATTAAAAATTTTAAAACAGAAAAAAATTAAAAAAATAGTACAAAATGTAGTTTAAAATTTAGGGTTGTTAACGATATATTAATCTATTTATTATGACTGTTGATGGTGACCTTCAATGTTTATCGTGCGATTAGCTAGTGTACGTGAATGAGTTTAATGGATGTTAGCTAACCGTACGTCACCCGTTCGGAAACGGCACATCTCGTTTGAAACTCGGACGGTGATTCGTTGTGTTGTAATACGAGATGTGACACGCGTTCCCGAATTGTCCAGTGGAGTCCCTTATGGGTGTCCCAGTGCGCTACGAATTACCGTTTGATCACACATCGTGTTGTGGTACCGGATGATTCGTGTTGTGGTACTCTTGCTTCATTTGTTTTCAGCTTAGGTACCACCCTTGTCCGGGCTTGGGGGAGGCTGACATCGATTCTGTCATGGACAGGAAGGCAAAGCAGAAGATGCAGGATCTGATGTCCAGTGCACGGGTCACCGCGGTTCAAGTTTTTCATAGATATTCACTTATTGCATCTGACGTTTTCGGTGCAAATGTTTTCAGCACTTGATTTATTTATTTTTGTCTGGTCAGGATTGTGAAGGGCGAGAAGATTACTCAGGCCGATGCGCGCAAGATGTACCTGCATGCTCAAGAGTACGCTCTGGTTCGACCGGACTGAGTGTCCAACGTCTCGGATGCCTGGGAGGCCCTGCACTACAGGAATTCGTGGTTTTTTCGTCGGCCCGAGTAAAATTCGTCGGCCAAAAAAAAAACCGACGAAATTATATAGGTAATTTCATCGGCAACAGTAAACCGATGAAATTATAAAGGTAATTTCGTCGGTTTTTCCTCCCCGACGAAATTATAATGACAATTTCATCGGCCTGCGTGGCCGACGAAATTACATTTGGAAAAATCCGCGGGCCATATTCCCAAAGGGTATTTTCGTCGGCCTGGGCCGATGAAAATAATTTTGAAAATATTTTTTATTTATTTTCGTCGGCCTGGGTCGATGAAATTAATTAAAATATTTTTAATTATTGAAAAATCGACAGGCCATATTCTCCAAGGGTATTTTCGTCGGCCTCGGCCGATGAAAATAAATTTAGAAAATACTTTTTTATTTATTTTTGTGGGCCGGTGCCGATGAAATTAATTTAAATATGTTCTATTATTATTTTCGTCGGTCAGTACCGATGAAAATACATTCAAAAATTTTTTTTTATTAAATTCGTCAGGCTTTGGCCGACGAAATTAACCTAAACCCTATTAACTTGTCCCCTTGCTGGAAAATTTCCCCAACCCGCCCAGCCGGAGCTCGTCGCCCGCCCACCGAGCAGGTCGCACATGTCGTCCTGCCCGTGGAAGGGCCGGCGCCACCTAGCGGGGTGGCCCCAATCTCGCCCGAAGCTGTTCGGGCGGAAGAGGAAGAGGAGAAGGAGCGCGGAGACGAGAGCGTTTCGCCCGTCGCCCCTGCTCCCGAGCAGACGCGCTCCCGAAAGAAGAGGGAGCGAACAAGGCGGCGACGTGAAGGACGCGCCCACCTCATCCCGCATAAGCGGGGCTTCGTGACGCATGGCCTCGAGGATCGCCTGCGCCGCGGATTGAAACGACGACTTGGGAAGGTAAGCACCAAGATCTTTTCTTGCTTAGTCGGACTATAGCAAGAGTAGTTAACATCATCATCTCTCACATGTCTTCAGGGGAGGCTTGATCTCAAAATAATAGCAAATTCATTGTCATTTTTGGATGCTTGGGGAGAAGTGAATTGATTCTGGTTACAAGTGATAGGTTTAGGAGATGCTTTGCTCCTAGGATAGAGATTTGGATGGAGATGCTTTGCTCCATGAAATGTGATGAGTTTTCAAGTGGTATGCATTAATTTAGGGGGAGCTCTAGTCTCACATATATTGCTTATATTAGATTGCATCTTATAGTTAAAAACTTAGACCACAAATTTCAGAATTCAAACTCGTGTTCCTCGGCTGATTGTAAATTGCATCCCCATGGGAATTGGGAGTCCCCTACCTCTGTTGTTCTCATGTTCTTGTTCCATGTTAACCTACAACAACGCGCGTCTACTCTCATGGTCTCGTAGACACATTGATCGCATCGTGTTTTTGGGCAATCTCTCTCGCCGCGGGCCTTTGTTAACCATAAAGTTGTTGGCACAGTCGTATTTGTCAGGGTACATGGATCACTAGTTATCCTCGCTGATCCTACATCAAGAAAATCGTGGAACCCATCCGTATCACATGGGTCATAAGCCCAAAAATGAGGTAGCACAACACCCTGATTTTTTGGGCCGTGGTGTTCTCCTGCAAATTATAGTCGCTCTGAAGTGAATTTGGCAGTGGGGATAGATCCATTGGAAATATTATCTCCTGAGCTTTACAATGGGTGGTCGCATGTCGAAAATGGAGTTCGGGAGGACGAGTTACGCCCGTTTCCTTAATATGTCGAGGCCTTGCGAGTCATTTACTTGTGGTGTTTCTTCTTTGGAGAAGTCTTGAAAAGCTGTACTTTAGGATTAAGGCCCCACCCGCGCCCCCCGATGACGAAGATCTCACTGCATCGATCGTAGGTGGCGATGATGGAGCGGCATCAGTAGTCGTTGGAGTGGTCGGAGAGGAAGGAGGGGCCACGGTCACACTGGTCGTATTCATGCTGGTGTTGCATGTGAAAATAGGGACGCGCCTCCTTCTAACCCTCTTCTATCTAGATCTGGCAAGCTCTGACGTCATGCTTGCCAAATTAGGTCGCCAAAGCTCACTAGAGATGGGAGATAGAAAGCTAGCTCTGGAACAGTTTTCTCTGCTATTTATTTCTATATTAACTTATCAGATAAATATACAAGTAATTTGATGGTATACTGTTGAGTTTGGTGTATTTGTCCATGTAAATATTGAGATGTAATTCAGCTGTTGTACTTGAAATTTGGCATGCTATGAGGCTGCAAAGAAGTCATATTATCATCAATTATCATGTCTACGATGATTCCTGACCCCCAAGAGTGAATTCATTTGAGAAATAGTAAAGGTTATGTAGTTTTATTTTATCAGTGAAGAATGTCTTTGCATCAAGGGCTCCAAGCAGAAAATTCAGCTTTACGCATTTTTTTTTCCTGAAAAGTTAGAGAAATCTGTCATAAATTTGTAAGCAGTTTTTTGAAATCCAATTTTGCAGTTATGTGTAGAGTTTCAACTTGCAAGAAATGATTTTGGTTCGACTAATAAGGGAACTTTGTAAACAAAACACACAGAGAACACAATGGTCAATACTTCATGGGTAATCACAAAAAATACTCTTCCCTGGAGTTCTTTTATTAGCTGTGCATGAAGTCACACACGGAGATGATTTTTGGTATTTTCTGAAAAGTAGCAAATTATTTCTCTTTTGCTTAGACAGATCGACATAATCTAATTTAAAGCTCTAATGCATACAAAAGGTCAAAGATGTAATCGCTAATGCACATTTCAGGGATCATCCCATATTCCCATTCGCATGAGAGAAAATGTAGCGATATTGCTATGGTTGCTCTGATTTGTTTTCGCTTTAGTTCTTTTCAGTAAGTTGGAACTATTGAAAGGCTCCCAAGGATGGTCAATTATATAAATTTAGGTTTCTCACCTGCTACCTTCAGTCAATTTCTGAACTCTGAAGGCGAGGCAGCAGCTAGCGGACGTGGTTCTCACTCTCCTCGAACCTAGACTTTGTGTTTGGTGAAGTATCATGTGTGTAACTTAAACTTTGGACTGTGTATGCGATGATGGACTATGTATGCGACAATGGACTATATGTATGTGACATAGACTATGTATGCCACTCTGTATTTGATTCTACTGTGATGTTAATGCAATAAATTGTGATGTGGTGTATTTAATTTGTGATGAAATTGTGTTTATTAATTATTGTGATGTGGTGTATTTAATTTGTGATGAAATTGGGTTTATTAATTATTGGGATTTTTCTGTTAATAACTGTGAATTTTCTGTAAATAACTGTGATTTTTTTTGTTCCTATTTCCTTTTTTTTACAAAAAAAAATAATATTTTCGTCGGCCCAGGCCGACGAAATTAAAGCCCAGCAGGCTGTTGACCAGTAATTTCATCGGCTTGGGCTGATGAAATTAACCTTATTTTCATGGGCCCTGGAAAACCGACGAAAATAACCTTATTTTCATGGGCTCTGGCCGACGAAATTACAATGCCACGTCACCATCTAGCAGTGCCGCCGCCGATCAACTTATTTTCATCGTCCAGGAAACCGACGAAAATAACCTATTTTCATGGGCTCTAGCTGACGAAATTACAATGCCACATCACCATCTAGCCAAGCCGTCGCCAGGTCAACTTATTTTCATCGGCTAGGAAACCGACGAAAATAACCTTATTTCCATGGGCCCTGGCCGACGAAATTACAATGCCACGTCATCAGCTGACCTGTCCCGCCGTCGGCTAAACTGATTTCGTCGGCCTGAGAAAACCGCCGAAATTATATTAATTTCGTCGGCAGCCGACGAAACAGTTTGTAATTTTGTCGCCCATATTTCGTCAGCGTAATTTCGTCGGCAAACCGACGAAATTATATCAATTTCGTCGGTTTAGCCCATATTTTCGTCGGTTTATGGCCGACGAAATTACAACGGATTCCTGTAGTGCTGTCGCAGCACTGGGCTAGCGAGGCGTTCATGGAAACGTCCATGAAGGCCAAGAAGAACCGGCCAGCTATGACGACAAAACTATGACAGGGAAGTCGTCGTTCGCATAGCTGAGAAAAAGGATCGTAATGTATCTCTTTTACTATTTGGAACACACTTTTCGTGATAACAAATATATCAACACTACTTGTACGATGCAGGGCGCCACGACCAGCCAGCTTTCGTCTTGGCTGTCCGTATTCCGGAGGGGCCACTCCTCCCAGAACAAAGATGGCTCATTCGGGCTCGTGGACCATGTAGTTGTGCAGCGAGAGGTACGTACTAGTTCATCAACTTCTTCTTCTTACACATTAATACAATCTAATTCATCTTAACTTCAATGTAGGCACGCTACAAAAAGGCTTACGCTGAGAAGCATGGGCAAGATAAGGACCCAGAGGAGGAGCCACTTGACCCAATAGTCATACACCAGGCTATGGGTGGGAAGGCCCATGGGAGGCTAGCGCTCGGACTGGACCACCTGAGGTAGCATATTGTCTTATTTATGTACGAGTTAGCTCAGGTGATATTTTGTAACTATTGACACCGCTTTGTTGCAGGTCGGAGGATTACATGCAGAGGTGCGAGCTTCCCACTCGCAAACGGAGAGCCGACGCGCCTTTGAGGCCCAGATGGAGACGGAGAGGCAGCGGGAGAGGGAGGAGAGGGACAAGCTAATGGAGGAGAATAGGCAGCTGATACAGGCGATGAGGGAGAGCCTGAGGACCCATGAGGAAGCAAGGCAGAGGCAGGAGGCGGAGATGGCGAGGCAACGAGCGGAGTTCGAGCAGAGGTTTGCCTATATGGAGTCTCTCTCTCAACTGGGCGAGGTAATGTTCTTAAACCTATAATATCCATCCACATGTCGTTTATTGCAATTAAATGCATAAGTTAGTCGTAAATAAAATTGTAAGCTGGCCCGAGTGGTACCGCTGGTGGTCCGGTCTGAGGACCCATGATACAGGCGATGAGGGAGAGCCTGAGGACCCATGAGGAAGCAAGGCAGAGGCAGGAAGCGGAGATTGCTAGGCAACGAGCGGAGTTCGAGCAGAGGTTCGCCTATCTGGAGTCTCTCTCTCGACTGGGCGGGGTAATGTCATTAAACCTATAATATCCATCCACATGTTGTTTATTGCAATTAAATGCATAAGTTAGTCGTAAATAAAATTTTAAGCTGGCCCGAGTGGTATCGCTGGTGGTCCGGTCGTCTATGGGGGTCTGCCACCGTTTCGAGGTGGATACGGGACTCCGGCTCCCAACATGACCTATGGCGCGCAAACTGCTCCATCAAGTGACTACATGGGCCCACCTCGCCCACAGGGTGACTTGCCGTACGTTACGGAGACGGTAAGTTATTAACTCACATTAATTCATGTTGCAAACCGTTTATAAATGACAAACTCATTAACATATGTGTTATATATATATATATATATATATATGCAAGGTTCCGGTTCAGCGGCTATCGGTGAACTTCACGACACGGAGGGAGGAGACACATCAGCGAGTCAGGAGGGTCCCACCTGGGTTACCGACCTCTTCGCGAGCGCCCCACCGATGTTCACCCAGCCATCCAATCCCCCCCATCAAGCGAACCCCGGGCGAGCGATCCTGATCACTAGCTTGCTAGGTTTATTACATTCAGTTTGAAACTTGAACTTCAATGTGTTAGGTGATGAACTTGCATGTGTTATGTGTGGTGATGAAATTATGTTTATATTTGTGCATTTCTATATATTTATGTGCTTTTAATGAATTTTGATGAATTGTGGTCGCTTATATGTGACGTGGGTATATGTGAATTGTGGGGAGTTTGGGTTTGTAGGTGCGGCTGCGGTTCCTGCTAGGAGCAGCGGCGATAGCCGCGAAAATTTATGATTTTTTTTGTTTTTAAAAATATTTTTTTTCTGTTCTACATGACAGAAAATTTTTTCTGTTCTCAACAGCCAATGGGAGGCCGTTGAGACAACACCCCAGGCCTGTATGGCCCCACCTATGATATTGTCGATGGCTATGACGTCACCGTCGAGACTGTTTTCCCATGCCACATCACCAGGAACCTGTCTAGGTGGGACCCATTTGCTTATTTCTCGATGGCTAGTTTAGAGCCGACGATACTACGCCGCCCTTACAGCAAACGGCGTCTGGTGGCTTTGTATCGACGGCTATAATGTCAACCGTCGAGACTAATACTCTCGACGGCCTGGCCGTCGACACAATGCCTCTCTCTCGACGAAGCGTCCTCGATGGCTACGTCTCAACGGCCAGCCGTAGAGACTAGGTTCTCTCGACGGTTTTCTTAGGGTTCTCGACGGCTTAAACCGTCGAGACTGTGGCAGTCTCCTGTAGTGCAAGACTCCTCATGCTCGATACACCCGGGTAGCACCAAGATGTACTTAGATTTGAGAGGAAGGTATTGGTGGACCGGAATGAAGAATGATCTGGCCTCATATGTGGTAGAATGTGATGTTTGCCGACGAGTGAGGCAGTGCATCAAAGACCTGCAGGATTGCTCCAACCCTTGCCCGTTCCTCAGTGGAAATGGGAGCAGATCGACATGGATTTTATAGTGGGACTGCTAAGGACCCAAAGAGGGTATGACTCCATATGGGTCATTGTGGATCGATTGACAAAGGTAGCACACTTTTTGCGCACTAGTGACAAGCTGGCAGAGATATATATCTAGAATTGTGAGTTCGCATAGCGTACCAAAAAGAATCGTATCCGATCGGGGTACCCAATTTACCTCAAGATTTTGGAAGCAAATCCATTCACTACTCGGTACTCGTCTCGCCTTTAGTAGTGCTTATCAACCTCAGACGGATGGACAAACCGAGCGCACTAATCAAATTCTCGAAGATGTACTTAGATCGGTGGCACTGTCAAAATCCAATAATTGGGAAGAAGCCCTCCCATATGCCGAATTTTCCTATAACAACAGTTATCAGTCAAGCATCCAGATGGCCCCGTTCGAAACTCTGTATGGACGAAAGTGTTGCACACCTCTCTACTGGAGTGAAACTGGAGAGGGAAAGGTATTCGGTCCTGAAATCTTGCAGGAGGCCGAGGTGCAAGTCAAATTGATACAAGAAAGGCTGAAGACGGCTCAGTCCAGGCAAAGGAGCTACGCTGACAATCGGCGTAGAGAATTACAATTTGAGGTGGGAGATCATGTTTATTTGAAGGTACCCCCAATGTAAGGATTGCGGAGGTTTAATGTGTCTGGAAAGCTATCACCAAGGTATATTGGACCTTTCCCCATCATGGAGCGAAGGGGGGAGGTTGGCTACCAGTTGAAATTGCCACCACAGTTATCAGCAGTGCATAATGTGTTCCACGTGTCTCAGCTGAAGAAGTGTTTGCAAGTACCTGAAGAACAAGTACCAATTGATGTGGTTGAAATACAAGAAGATCTCACCTACAAGGAGAAACCATTTAAAATTGTGGATGAGGCTCAGAGGTGTACTCGAAGCAAGATGATAACATTCTACAAGGTCAAGTGGACGAACCATTCGGAGTCAGAAGCAACTTGGGAGCGAGAGGAGTATCTTCAGCAAGAGTTTCCGGAGCTGTTCAACAACCTTTCTGAATCTCGGGGCGAGATTCCTGTAAGGGGGGTGGTTTTCTGACATCCTAATAAAATTTATTAGGTGTCCCAATATTTTTCCAAATGGAACCAAGGTATTACTTCATATTTGGCAGCATATATCAAACTAAACACACGTGGGCTGAATTAGCAGGTAATTAGGGCCCATAGCACCTTGATTAACACTTTTAGCCAACTTAGAGAAGGCCAAGAGACCCCCTCCTATGCCCAGCAACCTATAAACCCCTCCCCGACTGTTCCCCGCCAGCTACCCCACTCCCCACCCCCAAACCCGAAATCTACGGCTCAAAATTCCCCTTCCTGAGGATGTTTCTGAGGTAAACGCTATTTTCTCGTAGACAAATCGATGTGTAGATGGCACCATTAGATAGATCTCGTCGGGACGGTCCAAATGCATATGCGGATCACCCAGTTTGGCCAAGAAATGCACACTGTTGAGCTCGCCGTAGTTAGGGTGATCCACGGCTGCCGGTGATCCTCGGCGTCCGCGCCACCGACGGAAGAACCGGGGCCAATCGGGAGCCGCCACCTTGCCCCAGCACCTCCGCCCAACGCGCCTCACGCGCGCGGCCCATGCGCCGCGCCAGTCGCCGCGCGACGCGCGTCCCGGCGGGGCCCCACAAACCGCGTCCGGCGGGACCGCGCCGGCGACGCCGCAAACCCCGAATTGACACGCGTCCCAGAGGGGCCCACTTTTCGCGTCGACTTCGACAGCCCCGCTGATGTCGCGCCAATCCAGCCATGACACGCGCCCAGTGGACACGTGTCCACGTGGGACTCGCCGCTGTCGGCGTCCACGACCGCTTTGTCGCCGTAGCCTAGAAGGAACGCGACGCGTGTCCTGTGGGACCTGCCGCTGATGCCAGTGCTGCCTTGTTTCACCCAAGCCGGTCCTAGCCACAATCGCTGACACGCGGGCCCGGTCAAGCTATGGGCCCCGCGCGTCAGCCGTAGCAGTCGACGCACCGTCCTGAGCGCGACGCGTGGCGCCACATGCCACGCACACGCGCGGTAATCACTCCGCAGCCACTAACCAGTGGGCCCGCCAGAGCCACGTCAGTTAGGAGCCATGTGGCGTGACATGTGTCAAGGCATTTGTCATGCCACGTCACCCGTAGCCAAGCCCCCACTGCCACATGGCATGCCATGTCAGCTGGCACGTGTCCTGCCATGTCAGCACCCACATGGGCCCAAATGCCACATGTCACTCCAAGTCACTACCACGTCATAGCGACGCCAGCACCGTCTGTTCCCTTCATCCCGTGGGTCCAGCTTGTCAGCCTCTAGGCGACACCGACTAGTGGGCCCCAACTGTCCGCCACATTGCGCCGCACTGGACCGAGCCGTGCTGGACTGGACCACTTGCTCGTAGGCTGTCTGATTACGTTTCATCACTTTTGCCCTAGGGGAGGCTTGCAATCTTCCCTGAGGGGTAGGTGCGTCCTTGAGACCGAATGGCTTAATTGGGGAACGACCCACGGGTGGTGTCTGGCGCCCTACCGCGGCGAACACCGGTGGGACCGGGGAAACCAAAAGAAAGGGCAAGTGAAGTGGTGGGCGTAGTAGGCTGGAAAAGTTTTGTACCGTTTCTCCTAGTGGATGAGACGGAGCTTGTGGCGAAATTTGTACACACTCTGCAGAGTTAAAACTATCATGATAACCGTGTCCACGGATATGGACAGGATGGAAGGTTTGAGCTCGTAGATTCACCTTTATTTTATTAAACAACCTAACTAGAGTAGGCTGGGATTGGCCTGGTGCGAGACGCACCTTCTGTTGGAAATTGAGAGTTATTATTAATGTCATGCATTCACTAAGATAAAATTTGAACAACTAAAATATGACTAGAAGTAGGTTTTGGGTAAAATAACCTAATCCCCATCCTTACCCCTGCACTCATATTTAAGGATTGCTTGCAGGGTAGCCACGTACTCATTAAATTTCTCACGGACATTTTTATTCAGATTTTAGTCAGGACCAGGAAGGCCCTGACGGGGGAGCTCAAGGCTAGTTAAGGTTGGGTCGACACCTCGGATTTCATCATAGTTATTTAATTTGAATACTCTGATGTTTTTACTGCTTGATATTTAATTCCACATGGACAATTCAACCGGTATGCCAGTTTCTTTTGTAATAAAAATTCTATTGTTTGCTCGTATTTCACTTTAATTAAATACACTGTGATGATTCCACCGTATTCTCCATCACGAGATACTAAACTGGGATTAGTATCGTCTCGTGGTGCTGGATTCCCATTACAAGTACTGGGGTCACAACATGCACACTAGGGTTGGCTCGATCTGCTAATGAGAACGATACATCGATTTGGTGTAGTGACGACGCTACTAATCCGTGGGATCAACAACCGAACAATCACAAAATCATCACACGAGGCGATCAACTGAGTTAGGCATGATCGGTCCTCAAACTTGTTAGCAATATAGAACAAGAACAAGATGATAACCGATAAATCTCATGAAACAAAAGGTGTGGTTCTATTTCTCAACTCCAGTGGCCTAGTTGATACACGCAAGATTGAGGAGGGACACACACGGGGTTTACCACAACACAACAAAAAAAATCTAAGTGTAGAAGAACGGCGGCGTCCACATATATAGTGGCAACCAGGAGGTGTAGGGTGGCCAAAGCAGTAGTGACCACCAAAACCCTAGGATACATGGTTATGCGGACATCCCCATGGCTACAACACCATCCACGTCGACAAACGAGAAGCTTATTGTTCTCTGATACAAGGAAACATGGGACGACATAGGACAAGAATTGGCGCTTCTACTAATGTCACAAGACGAGAAAGACGTGAGTCCTACTTTGACTAGGATTTCTAATTTTACTCGGACTCGGATTACTAATCCTACTCGAACTCGGACTCCTACCACGACTCGGATTGCTACAATGGCGCAAGAAACGAATCCTACTCTGACTCGAATTCCTAATCCTACTAGAACTCAGATTCTTACAGCTACTCTGATTGCTGCATCGACTCCAAGCACAAGTCCTTCTTTGACTAAGGCTCGTACCCCTACACTGATTCAGAGTTTGGCTCCTACTACAACTCCAGTTCAGACTCATGACGAGGACTCCTAACCAGATTAGGACTCCTACTGCTGAGGACATAAGAAGGGCAGGCAAACATATTCAGTGGGACTCCAAATCAAGCATGGACCGGCAAAGGAAAGCCCTCCGCGCGCCTAGGTTCCAAATCAGGCAGGTTTGAACATCTACATGCAACTTGACTTCAAATGGATGCCCAGTCCACATACGATGTCGGAATTTGATGATAGTGGACTCAATCGAAAGATAACGACGATAGTTTCCAACAGATCCTGACCGCACCTCAAAATTCTTCTTGTAGACTCGGTAATCATCAAAATAAGTTGCTGCACCAACCAGTAGACCAAGCTTGGGCCTTGTAATTGTGTCGGGCCGTAGTCCGAGTGGTGGGCGTCCCATGGGAACCCTAGCACGACCTGAATTTTCCCCTCTCTCCCTCCTAGCCGTCACCCCTTCCACCTTATATTAGATTGCATCTTATAGTTAAAAACTTAGACCACAAATTTCAGAATTCAAACTCGTGTTCCTCGGCTGATTGTAAATTGCATCCCCATGGGAATTGGGAGTCCCCTACCTCTGTTGTTCTCATGTTCTTGTTCCATGTTAACCTACAACAACGCGCGTCTACTCTCATGGTCTCGTAGACACATTGATCGCATCGTGTTTTTGGGCAATCTCTCTCGCCGCGGGCCTTTGTTAACCATAAAGTTGTTGGCACAGTCGTATTTGTCAGGGTACATGGATCACTAGTTATCCTCGCTGATCCTACATCAAGAAAATCGTGGAACCCATCCGTATCACATGGGTCATAAGCCCAAAAATGAGGTAGCACAACACCCTGATTTTTTGGGCCGTGGTGTTCTCCTGCAAATTATAGTCGCTCTGAAGTGAATTTGGCAGTGGGGATAGATCCATTGGAAATATTATCTCCTGAGCTTTACAATGGGTGGTCGCATGTCGAAAATGGAGTTCGGGAGGACGAGTTACGCCCGTTTCCTTAATATGTCGAGGCCTTGCGAGTCATTTACTTGTGGTGTTTCTTCTTTGGAGAAGTCTTGAAAAGCTGTACTTTAAGATTAAGACCCCCTCCGCCGCGATGACGAAGATCTCACTGCATCGATCGTAGGTGGCGATGATGGAGCGGCATCAGTAGTCGTTGGAGTGGTCGGAGAGGAAGGAGGGGCCACGGTCACACTGGTCGTATTCATGCTGGTGTTGCATGTGAAAATAGGGACGCGCCTCCTTCTAACCCTCTTCTATCTAGATCTGGCAAGCTCTGACGTCATGCTTGCCAAATTAGGTCGCCAAAGCTCACTAGAGATGGGAAATAGAAAGCTAGCTATAGAAATGGATAATATAGAGAGAGATAGAGAGAGAAATAGGGTAAATTGAGAAATAAGGGGAGGGAAAAGCATCAATAGTGACTGCGTCCGTGAGCAGGAGCGGTGACATACGTCGGGGACCACCTAGAGAGAGCAGATGCTCTAGCGACAGTTGAAGGAACCTAAGGTCGAGAGGGGGGTGAATCGGATTATTTCAATTTTTACTTTTGTTTCACTTAGTCACTTAGGCAAGTTAAGGCACACAGCTAGCGCGTGACTACACAAGTCTAGTAGGCGGAATCAATCAAAACACAAATGTAGGAGGCACGAAGGCACTCGCAGGCAGTGGATATCAAGATGCGGTAAGTAGATGAGACAGAGAGGCGCAAACCGATCTTTTTACCGTGTTCGGTGCAAGCACCTACTCACGTTGAGGAAGCTTCCAATCAAGGAAGCCGGGACTCTATCGTCCCTAGCCCTCAATCCACTCGGTGGTAGCTCTTCACCAACACATGGTAGGAGAGCTCCAAACCTTCACACGAATCGGCAGCCTCCACACGCGAAGGACCCCGAAACACCGACTTCACAAGCGAAGCCGACCTCGAGCACACCGAGGATTTAGCACATCTCCGACGCACGGAGAAGAGCACCTTGGGAAGCAAGGTGGCCGTCGAGACGACGACGGGCTTTGTACACCCCGACGGACGGAGAGGAAGCACCGTGGGAAGCACGGTGACCTTCACGAAGAAGGGTTTGCTTGTGATACGGTTGATGGAGCTTGGCGATGACGACATCTCCCGGTATCAAGAATCCCAAGAGCACAAAACCGGAGACACCACAACTCACTCAACCCTAATCCCACCATGGAGCATGGCAAGACAACCATGGGAGAGGGCACAAACCTTAGGGTGACGAGAAGGCGACTAGGGGATGCTCTCTTATTCTTCCTCACTCCTTCTCCCACAATCTCTCACACTAAATCTCTCAAGCATATGGAACCCTAGATGGGGATGGGAACCATGGGAGGAGCTCTTTTGGGTGGCTAGGGTATGGGGTGGCTGCTAAAGGAGTTCTCTCAAGTTTTCCCGTGCTCCAAGCTCCTATTTATAGGCACAAAGCGAAACCCTAAGGATGGATGGCTTAGATTAGATTTCTCGAGATTCAGATCGATCCGTCGGACCCGGTCCGATGCTCATCGGACCCAGTCCGATGAAGTTTAGGCCAAAATCTGTACTCTGTCGGATCCAGTCCGATGGTTATCGGACCAGTCCGATGAAGTTCTAATTCCTAGGGTTTGGGTGCTTTTTTTTAACCTTATGTGTACTCTCGTCGGGAAGACATTGGTGAGACATGTGTGATCCTCTTTTTTTTAACCTTATTTGATATTTTGCACACAAGTTTTAAAGTTGATGCCATGCCTAGAGCTAGATATACAAGATCATTCAATGAAATTTTAGCAACACAGAGGCAATAAGAGCTTTGAGTTTGCCTAGCATATGCTCCAAGTGACAGTTTGCATAGTGAATTAAAGTTAAGCATGTATTGCGCTAAGTGACAGTATTCCTGAGAGCAAGCTATTCAAATCATATAATTTCACAATAGTGCACAATTTGAACTAAGTATAACAACCAAAGCTCGGTCAACTATCTCAAATGCTAAGTTTGCCAGGTTCACACACATAGCCCCACGGCTAGCTCAGATCACATTTGACCTATCTAGAATGTTCAGCTCATTTCTTAATTTGCAAGATCATACCTCATCCAGTGGCTTGGTAAAGATATCAGCAAGCTGATCCTCCGTCCGCACAGATCCAATCACGACATCGTCCTTCATCACATGATCCCTAAGGAAGTAATGTCGGACGTCTATGTGTTTGGTGCGCGAATGTTGGATTGGATTACTGGCTATCTTAACAGCACTCTCATTATCACACAGAAGAGGTACATGGTCAAGTTTTACGCCAAAGTCATACAAGGATTGTGTCAAGAACAGAATTTGAGCACAGCTACTCCCTGCCGCTATGTACTCAGCCTCAGCAGTAGATAGCGCCATAGAGTTCTGTTTCTTTGAAACCCACGACACAAGACATCTACCGAGAAGGTGACAGGCCCCAGAAGTATTCTTGCGATCAATCTTGCACCCGGTATAATCTGAGTCAGAATAGCCAAGGAGCTCAAATCGCGCACCCTTAGGGAACCAGAGACCTATACTAGAAGTGAATTTTAGATATCTAAAAAACCTTTTGACAGCATTCAAATGCATTTCTCTAGGGCAGGCATAGTACCTAGCGCACATGCACACACTAAACATGATATCCGGCCTAGATGCTGTCAAGTAAAGCAATGTACCAATCATAGAACGGTATAGCTTGGGATCAATAGAATTACCTTCTATGTCGAGGTCGAGGTGGCCGCTTGTACCCATTGGTGTCCGAAGTGGCTTGCATCCGTCCATATCGAAGCGCTTGAGAAGGTCCAGAGTGTACTTCTCTTGACTTATAAATGTCCCAGTCTTCAGTTGTTTGATTTGGGAACCCAAGAAGAAGTTAAGCTCACCCATCATCGACATTTCGAACTCTCCAGCCATCATCTCACTGAATTCTTTTACCATCTTCTCACTTGAACTCCCAAAGATGATATCGTCAACATAGACTTGGCATAAGAACAAATGTCTGTCATCCACCTTGGTGAAGAGTGTAGAATCCACTCTCCCAACATTGAAACCCTTAGAGATGAGGAAGTCTCTGAGTCTCTCATACCAAACCCTAGAAGCTTGCTTTAACCCATATAAAGCCTTGGACAACTTGTACACATGATCGGGGTGCTTTGGATCTTCAAATCCTGGAGGTTGCTCAACATAGACCAGCTCCTCAATGTAGCTATTTAAGAAGGCGCTCTTGACATCCATTTGCTTCAAAGTGATGTTGTGACAAGTGGAGAATGCCATAAGCAGCCTAATCGCATCATGTCTGGCCACAGGAGCATAAGTATCTCCGCAATCCACACCCTCGACCTGAGTGAAACCCTGAGCCACAAGTCTTGCCTTGTTTCTAATAGCCAATCCAAATTCATCTGTCTTGTTCTTGAATACCCACTTGGTGCCAATTACATTGCAATCCTTGGATCACTCCACAAGTGTCCAGTCTTTGTTTCTCTCAAAGTTATTTAGCTCCTCATGCATAGCATTGATCCAGTCAGGGTCAACCAATGCCTCTTCCACCTTCTTTGGCTCTAATTCAGACACAAAGGCATGATGCTCACAGAAGTTAGCCGTCTTCGATCTCGTTTGCACACCATGAGTCAAATCCCCAATCACACTTGCTCAGCTGGGTGATCCCGAGCAATTGAGTGATGGGTCCTGATCAACTGAGAAGGTTGTCCCACTGTTTGCTCAACTGTTTCGCCATCCTGCTCACAAGTTATCACTGTCTCTGACGCTAGCTCCAAGCTTGAACTGTCTTGAGGCACAGCTCCCCCTGAGTCTGCCACTGGCTCAGGAGTGAGAGGTGGTATAACTGTCTCAACCACTCTTGGAGCTTCAACTGGCCTCACATCCTCAACTTCTATCTGCTCAGCTGCCCTTGCCAACTCCTCTCCACCAGCGTCATTCAAATTATCATGGAGCCCTTGACTGCCGTTTGACTTATCAAACTTTATATCACATGATTCGTCAGTCTGACCACTTGCTTCATTGAACACTCTGAAAGACGATCCTCTGGCTGAGTACCCCAAGAAGATCCCAGTGTCCACTCTGCTCTGGAACTTGCCCAAATGCTCCCTCTTCTTCTTGATGTAAACCTTGCATCCAAAGACCCTGAAGTAGGAGACATTGGGTCGTCTTCCCACAAGAAACTCATAGGATGTCTTCTTCAGAAGCTTGTGAAGATACAGCCTATTAATGCAGTGGCAGGCTGTGCTAATTGCCTCAGCCCAGAAGACCTCAAAAGTTCCATACTCATTGAGCATTGTTCTTGCCATCTCGATGAGTGTCCTGTTCTTTCTCTCAACCACTTCATTTTCCTCAGGAGTGTAAGTGGCTGAGAACTGATGGTCAACACCTAGCTCATCACAGAACAGCTCAACGGAAGAATTAGTAAACTCGGTTCCATTGTCACTTCTCACCTTTTTGAGGGTACAGTCAAATTTGTTTTGAGCTTTTTTTACAAATTTATTGAAAACATACCCAGTTGGGGTTTTGTCTGGAAGAAAGATTACCCAAGTGTATCGAGAGTAGTCATCAACTATGACCAAGCAGTAGAGATTACCCCCAATACTCACATATTTTGTTGGCCCAAAAAGGTCAATGTGCAAGAGCTCAAGTGGTTGGAAGGTCGCTGAAGGAATCCTCGGAGGTTCCTGTGCCATTTAGTGCATTGAAGAAGGCTCTGCCTGGCGCGACAACACTGACACTCTCAATGTGTGGGCGTGGACAAACCGTCCCGAGGGCGTGCCGAAGGTGCATTACCTGTCGACGGTGGCCAACCCAACTTCTGCAGGGGTAACGCCGGCCAAGGAAGCTTCCACCTTCAAAATCCTGGTGCATTTGAACACCATTGAAGAGCATTCTCACCCACTGGGCAATGTTATCCGCCACAATCCCCGGTGGCGCCTTGGCCACGTCGATGGTGAGCGTAGCAGCTCCAGCTTCCCAAACTCTCCTCTCCCAACCCACTGCCGCAGGGATGACTCCAACAGCGAAGGTGACTCCATAGCGCCGTGTCGTCGTGGGCGATCGCTCTCCCGCAACCTCAACGCCGCCTTCCGTCGCTCGGTGTCTGCTCTTGGCAGTCTGTCCAAGGCAGTGAGGAGGGGTGGCAGCCGGGACAGAGATGCGCCCAGCTGGCGTCGCCGCAAACTTACCCCTCCCCTGGTGACGGCAAGAGCCTGAAAAACGCTGGCCCTTCCTCCCCCCCGTTGGCGGCCGCGTCGTCACTTTTCTCCTGATCCAGCGCCGGGGGCCAGCTCGCAAGCCGCGCCGGTGGTTCCTCACGGCGACACTCCGCTTCAAGTTTCTGCGAAGGATTCGGTTCTGCAGGTGCCCTCTACCCTAGCGGCGACGGGTGCCTCGGGCCCGACCGTTGGGGCGTCTGACGAGCATGCGGTCGTCCCTGGTACTGACCTGCTTGCCTCAGCTCACCTTGCCTCTCCGCCGTGTACGCCTGAGGACACTCCTGGCACGCCCCTCACTGCCGTCAGAGCTGCGTCTGCCTTAGCTGTGCCGGCCGGCCACTGTGTTGATGCTTCAGACCTGCAGGTGCCCGCTCTGCCTTCACACCCCGATGCATGCCCGGTTGCCAGTTCCTTCTTTAATGAAATCGCCAATGTGCCTCGTCCCCCGATTCTGCAGGTCTACCATCGCCGCCACTTCAAGGCTCGCACCCAAGTGATGCACCGCAGTGCAAGATTGGCGGCTAAGCTCAGCGCCAAGCTCTCGGTTGAAGCCAAGGAGAGGCGCCTGATCATCCAGTGCCTCCAACCTTGGATGAAGTCCAAGGTGAAGCCCGTGGAGGAGGCTGCAGCCCTGCAAGAGCTCTTCGACATGCCCCTGGATGCGACGGCGGTGCAGGCCATCTCTTCCCTGGCGCGGCTGCGGCCAGAGTGTGGCAAAGCTAGCACACTGGAGGACCCGCCTTCTGCCAATGTGTAGGAGGATCCGAGACCTTCGACTGCCGTTGCCTTGTGCAATGGCGAGTTTTGGCGTTCGCAACGAGGCACGACGGACATGCCGGCGGCAACGACGGCAAATTACGCTTTTGCACACATCTTCATCCATACTGCTGCGGCACTGCGTGGCCGCCTATCTTCCATTCCGGCTTAGGATTTTGCGGAGAGTGGCAGCCCTGTTGCTTGCCCCCTTCTTTTGCTGTATGGTTGCTTGTTCAGGGTGTCGGGGGACCCAAACTTTTGTAAGCCGGCCTGGTGATACTCGGCCTATAGTGCCACAGGAACTGCTACCTGTTATTATTTTCAAAGCTAAGTGCTCCTTCAATTGGAATGTTAAATTGGAATGTTCGCGGTCTGGATTCGCTGGCTCGTAGGAGTGTGCTTCGCAATCTAATCTCTTCCACTAGAGCTAAGATTGTTTGCGTTTAAGAAACAAAGATCCCCATCCTAGATGCAAACTTCATTGTTCAGTGTGCGGGGGAACAGTTCTCTAAGGGCCATGCCTTCAAGCCTGCGGATGGTTCGCGTGGGGGTATCATGATCCTGGTGCATGAAGATTTTTGCTCTTTAAGCTCCATCGTCGACTCTAACCATTGTATCTCCGCCATTGTGACCCCCTTGAACGGGGGATCCTTGGAAGCTTACTGTTGTTTATGGCCCCCAATCCTCAGCGGATAAGTTCCTCTTCCTGAATGAGCTTATCGACCACCGACCGATCATTCCCAATCAAAATTGGCTTCTGTTAGGGGACTTTAATCTTATCTACCAAGCCACTGACAAGAGCAACAGTAACCTCAACCGCCCCTTAATGAATGCCTTTCGAGCAACGATCAATCAGCTTGAGCTCAAGGAACTCCCGCTCACTGGACGACGTTTCACCTGGAGCAATGAACGTCGACAACCAACTCTCACCAGAATTGATCGTGCTTTTTGCAATACCAACTGGGATGTTGCCTTCCCTTGGTTAACTCTCCAGGTTATGCCCACTCTCATATCTGATCATACCCCCCTGCTCCTATCTGTTTGCTCTGATCGTAGAAGGGCTCACTGCTTCAGATTTGAGAACTTCTGGTGCTAGCTGGAGGGCTTCATGGACGTGGTGAATGGTGCTTGATCGGGTGTCGTCGTTTCAACAAACCCATTTAGGCGGCTTCACATCAAATTAGCAAGGACAGCCAAAGCCTTGTCTCGTTGGGCAAAAGATCAGGTGGGGGATATAAAGTTGCAGCTGGCAATTGTGATGGAGCTAATTCTTCTCTTAGACCATGCAATGGAATCCCGTAACCTTTCGACGGATGAAATGATGCTTAAACAACTCCTAAAAGTCCGCTCTCTTGGCCTTGCCGCTCTCGCTAGGTCCCAAGCTGGGCAAAGAGCTCGGACTCTTTGGATTCGCGCTGGGGATGCGAATGCCAAGTTTTTCCACATCAGGGCCAATAATAGACGACGCAAGAATCACATCCACTCTCTTCGCTCCGAAGACAGGGTGCTTTACTCTCACGCAGAGAAAGCCGATGAATGCAGCCGTTTCTTCCAGAATCACATTGGTTCCTTCCATTCCCGCACAGCCTCGCTTGCCTGGGATCGACTCGGCTACCTTCCTACTGACCTCTCCGACTTAGAGGTCCCCTTTGAGGAAGATGAAATCAAAGATGTGGTTTTCTCACAGCCTTCGGACAAGGCTCCAGGCCCAAATGGGTTCACTGGTCTCTTCTTCAAAAAGTGCTGGGAGCTCATCAAACCTGATATCCTTGAGGTAGTCAACAGCTTCCACAATCTAAGTGCGGACTCCTTCAACTTGCTTAACACGGCAAATATTGTTTTAATTCCCAAAAAGAAGGACTGCCGGAGTGTCTTTGATTATAGGCCCATTAGCCTAATTCATAGCATCAGCAAAATTATCTCAAAAGCCCTTGCTAATAGGCTGGCACCGAAGCTGGTTGACCTTGTCTCGATCAGCCAAAGTGCTTTCATCAAGACAAGATCTATTCATGACAACTTCCTTTACGTCCAGAACATCATCAGAGACCTCAAGATAAGAAAGACCCCTGCCATCTTCCTCAAGCTGGATTTCGCTAAGGCTTTTGACTCGGTTCACTGGGGGTATTTGATGGAGATTCTTCAGGTCCTAGGTTTCGGTCAGCGCTGGCGCAATTGGACTTCCACCCTGCTAGGAACCTCGACCTCTTCGGTTTTGCTAAATGGGATCCCAGGCGACCCGATCCATCATGCGAATGGGGTGAGGTAGGGGGACCCCATCTCCCCCATGCTTTTCATCCTAGCCATTAACCCTATTCAACGCATCCTCAGCTTAGCAGTGCAGAGAGGGATCCTTGCGCCAATAAATTGTGGGGCTCTCAATGTCAGGATTTCTCTTTTCGCCGACGATGCTGCTATGTTCATCAACCCCTCAGTCATGGAGCTACGTTTCGTGGCAAGAACCCTGTCAATCTTCGGTCTTTCCTCCGGATTGTGTACGAGCTTTGATAAATGCGAGCTCTTTCCGATCAAATTTTCTGATCTGGATCTTGAGACCCTTCTGTAGGTGTTCCCAGGGCGACTAGCAGAGTTTCCCTGCACTTACCTCGGCCTCCCTCTGCATGTGTGCAAGATTGGTCGCCCCCTCTTCAACCATCTAGTGGACAAAATCCGAGCAAGGCTTGCTGGTTGGAAGGGCAAGCTTCTGTCGAAGGCCGGTCGTCTGACGCTCATCAAATCGGTGCTTTCAGCAATGCCAACTTATTTCATGACGGTTCTGCCTTTCCCTAAATGGGTGATAAAGAAAATCGATAGAGCTAGGCGCTCCTTTCTTTGGTGTGGTGATGACTCCCACAGTTCTGGGCATGCTCTGGTAAGTTGGCAAACGGTCTGCCGCCCCAAAGAGCTAGGTGGTCTTGACGTGGCTGATCTTGAGAGGTTTATCCGCGCCCTTCGCCTTCGATGCCTTTGGCAAGAGTGGAAAAACCCTGAAAAGGTCTGGATTGGGACCCCTATACCCTGTGATGAGTCCGACTACAACCTTTTTCGGGCGGCAACAAACACTACTAGAAAAGTGATTATCGATGACATTATAGATTCGTCATCATATGTGGTAAAATTGTCACCGTAGATCTTTTATGACGATCTTATGACGAAAATAGGTCTGTCATAGTATGTGCGTCACAAAAAGTTTTTGATGACTAAATGTTAATTTTCGTCATCGAAAATGAAATTTTCTGTGACGAATTGTTATGTGTCATTATAAAGAGGCCTTTTATGACGAAAACTTTCGTCATGTAAAGCATCTAAAAATGTCATTGAAAAGCTCAAAGTGGTCACAAAAAATGTTGTTGGCATGCCATAAAAGAGCTTTGCCTTAATTTTGTATGACATAAATGATCGTCATAAAATGATGCCACGTCGACCAGCATTTTCGTCATTGAACACTCCAGTGGCACACCTCATCCAGGGTATCAGGTGATGTGTCATATATGCCACGTCATCTTTTTAGTTATTTTTGAAAACCATTTATTAAGCAGAAAATTTATATTGGCCCAGAAATTTCCATGGCCCATTATTCAGACCCAATGTCTACCCACTCCATTCATGGCCCAACCTTGTCAGCACTTTATATATATATCACAGTTTTCCATCACATAATTAGATTTGGCTCAGTATTTTGCATACTAATATGACACAATGCCATAATACAATCACATTCAGCATAGAACAGAGAATCACATTCAGCCTAGAACAGAGCATGTCACAAACAAGTCACAAACATTCAGCCTAGAACACATCACAAGTTGGAGTAATATGTAACAGCTTTTGCAAGTCACAAACATTCAGCCATACATAACAGTTTTACCAACAGAGTAATGAGACCACTTCTAGCTAGTGGCACATGTTGTCATGTTCAGGTTTTAAACCACTTGACATTCATCAAATCACCTTTGGGATTGACCTGCAATGCCAAGGAGACGACGAAGAAGATCATCATTGTCCTCTTGCCTCTTCCTGAATTCTTGCATTGCTTCCTCTGACGCTTTTGTCTTTTCCTTTAAGGATTCAAGTTCTTGCTGTTGGTGCTCTATGGTTTGTTGAAGTGCAGCTGTAGCTCGTCTCTCTTCCTCAAGTTTTTCCTCAAGATCAATTTCATTTGATGTCTTCATAGTCTTTGCGGTGCTTGACTTTAAGCCAACATTATTGAGAAATTTGCTAGTGACACTTTTTTGGGTGAGAACCTTAGCAACAATCTCTGTAGGAGATTGTGTCTCACCATCTGCATCAGGCTCCATCATAGCCTCCATCTCCGCCTAATATATGAAGAAAATTTAATATAACTTATGTTGATTTTTTAGGCAAAAGTATAAATTAATTCATTTCACAACATATTTAACAGATAGTGAGCATATGGAGTAAGCAATAAGCATCAAAGGAGGTACATATTTGAACCTTGAAAAAAATGTGTTGCATTAATGGATAGAAATACATATTAAATCCATTTTAAAGGTTTTAGTATCTTAATTGAAAGCAGAAGCTTACTTTGTGCCAGGTTGAACATCTTCTGTTGTAGGTTAAGGTTTAGATTTATTACTGGAAGCAATCATAGTGCTTTTAGTTCAGTTAAGTGGACTTGAAGTAACTAAGTAAAGTTTTTAAAGAGAAGGAACAGTGCATATAACATTATAGAATTGTGATATTAACTAAGGCATTACAGCTAGTGAATACAATACTACAACAAGGCAATAAAAGCATGTATGAAGAATAGAAACCAAGACAGGAAAAGCAAGGAGCCAGGAACATACAATTGCATGTTGCACAGGTTCAGCAAGTCCCTTCTTCTTGCTATTGTGGCACTCCTTGAACATGTCAACTGCATTGAACTCTTTGTCTTTATTTTTGTCCTTCTGCATTTTGGAATGAAGAGAAATAAAATTAATGGTATATAGCTATTAGAGAAGATTATGTTTTTTTCAGATTGGATGTATTGGTAGTGCCTTGCAATTGTTTCTTAATGAAGAGAAATAAAAACCTTTTGCTTTGGTACTTTTATTCGTTGGTTGCTTTGCTGTGGTGGTTGTTGAGGTCATTGCTGTTGGTACTGAGCAAGTTACCAACAAAATTTAGTCAGACAACAATAAACAAGTAAGCATAAATTCCAATTTTTGTGCATACATATCAAAATAAAATATTGTACAAATCAGATATGCATTTCACTAGCATTAGAATATAGTCACTACAAGCCTAAGAAAGCACATTTCAGTTATTAGGTCTCTGAAATATGTCATAGAAATGAAACTTACGAGCTTCTTCAAAATTAAGTGACACTGATATTTTCAAACAAGGGTTACGGAAACAGGACTGGAAATCTAAGACTATAATACAATTTCGTGTTGACAATTGTTACTGGAGCAAGTCATGTTGAAAACTCCACATTCATGATTTTTATTTATCTGCATGTACATGTAACCTCTGTACTTATAACTGAGAAATGAAATACCATTGTCTTAATTGTGAATTTAGACTTCAAGTGTTCTTATGCCATATGACCTGCTTGGTGAAATTTGTACATGTAACCTCTGTACATTGTTCAAGTGCATATGAGCAAACAATGCATTGGATTTTGGTTCAACCTTTGTTTTTAATTGTAATTTGAATTGGCAATGGCAATGGCAGCATGTAAATCCTCCGATCAAGAAGACAAGACAATGTTTTTATTTTGAAAATCTGGACTGAAAATTTGGACAACAGCATTAGAAATTTAAACCAGCCACTGCACATAACTCCCAAAACTAAAAATTTCAGAACTAAAATGAATTTCCAGAAACTAAAATAAAAAGGGCTTTGCACTCGAAAACTCAAATCTGGACATTTAAACTAGCCACTTGACACAGCACTAACATGAGAGCGATGTCAGTTTTGTCAAATTTGTTCTAGCAACAACCTGATGCTTCACAAGAATTCATTCTATGCAGCATTGATAAAAACTGAAGATATAGCATATTTATTTGCACTTACCTTTTTTCTTCTTCTTACGGATTTTTACACTCTTCCCTTTCTTTTTGTTAAGTACATTTATTTGTCCTCTTTTATTTCCCTATAATGAATTGCTCCTATGCTCAAAGGACCAAACAATACAACAGCAGCAGCTCATCCAAAATTAGTGAACTTGTGCTACAATCAGTTAACTTGTGCAAATAACAAACAGTGAAAAATCTCTTCAGTTGAATGTAATGCTACGAACACACATTATCTGAACACATGGCATTTGTACATTGCCAAAAAAAATCACAAGAGGGTTATGTATTCATTGTATTGACATATCCCTGAATTTAATTTATAAACTTCAACAGTGCATTGGCATTCAGAACTGATCAGGTGCATTAGCCTGTACATTTCTGAAAATGAGAAGATGTACAGAGCATGTTCAGAACTGATCAAGTGATGAACTGAAAATTACACTGAAAATGCACATATACTCAGGAGATACACTAAAGATTACAGGAGATACAATCATACATGTCAATTACAGAGCAATTGCAGAGCAATTAGCAACTCAGCAATTCCACATGGCAGCAGCAATTGCCCTAAAGCACAACTTCAACCATGCTAACAGTGTCATACAATCTGAACAAAATTCATTCCCTCTGAACAATTTGAATAATTACAATATGAATTACAATCTGAAAAGTTACAATCTGAACAATTTTCATCCAAATGCCTGCAAAAAAAACACATATACATCCAACTATTTCATAAAATCTGAACCCTAAAGCGCTTGGGCGTGGTGTGACGTAGCTATAGGGTGGTATGACGTAGCTATAGGGTGAGTATGTTGCCCTTAGAACCCTAAAGCACTTGGGCGTGGTGTGAGGTAGTGGAGCAGTACTTGGCGGATAAGTCTTGAGAAGGGGGGTGGGAAGAGATTTGTCGGCGGCTGGAGTAGGGCCGACGTCACAGGGGTATATGTGTCGTCGGCCACCGTACGGCCGACATCATAGACCATCTATTTGACGTCAGTACACCCCCGACCGCCGACACAGCCCCTCCCACCCCACCCACGGCCACTGACAAAAATCTTTTGGCGGGAACTGAAAGTCCAAAATCCGAGAACGTGCTCTCGGCAGGCCAGGTTGTGTCGTCAGCCAAGGCTTTACCGACGTCACTAATGGCTGAAGACTGTCGTCTGGGTCAGAGCCGACGACACAGCTTGTTCTGCCACGGACAAAACCCTTTTGGCGGGAGCAAAAATTGAAAAAACCGAAATCGTGCTCTCGGTGGGGATGGAATTGTCGTCGGCCCTATCGTGGCCGACGTCACTACTGCCCTGGTGCTTGTTCTGTCGTCGGCAACGTTTTTGGCCGCCGACACAGCTTGTCGTCGGGAGTGTGGCCTCTGACATTGATTTTTTCGGCCGCCGACACAGAGATCATTTCCTGTAGTGAGGGGCGCACGGCGAAGTAGGCCCGCCGGTGGTGGCGGCGTGGTGAGAGGGTGCGACGGAGAAGACGGACGCCAGTGGTGGGGGCGCGGTGAGGAGCGGCGGTTCCATGGCGGAGGTGGAGGGGCGGCGCCGGGGAGGACGACGGCGTGGGCGGCGACCGAAACCCTAAATGCAGTGGGGGAAGAAGGAGACCGCGCTGCGATGGATGGGGTATCGAGTCGGGGGAAAAGGGAGCGCGCGCTGACAGTGGCGGACCCAGGAATTTATCAAGCCCTGTGCTAAAATATATCATACTAAAACATACATATAAATATTAGAAATTGTCTGCACCAAGTAATAATTCAAAAAGAATAACATGAACACATCATTGATACGAGAAGTACCTAGAAAAATACATAACTAATATAGGTCCATCTCAATGTAATTGAACTATAACAAATTGGTTGAGCTTGGTAATAAGATGTCAATGTTCTCTTCATTCTCTTTCTTTATACCTAAATCGATGCAATTGAACTATAAATTAATAAATAAGTATATTGTATTAAATAAACTATACAAAATTACAACTTACAAGAAGAAATTAAATTAACAATAAATTAAACAAATAGAAGTTTCCGTAGTTTAGGGTGTGATTTCTTGCCGGTGGCCGGTGGACGGTGACCCAATCTGCCGATAATGCCTTGATCAGGTGGTGAATCGGTGATCGATCTTTTTCGTTGTCCAGAGAATCAAGGAGACAAGGAGGGCAGAGATTAGCGAGCAGGGCGGTGCCGCAGCACCCTTACGAACATGAAGAGACGAGTCACGAACAGAACTGACAAGATTAGATCAATAGACGAAAAAACAATCCCGTGCTAGTATCGCACGTAGGCCATAATGCATTAGCCATTTTGGTCCAGCCAGACCTCTAGTGGGCTGGTGCCTCCACGCGAGTTTGCTTTTGCTCAATATCTTGTTTTTCATATACGTTAAGCTAAGTATATGGTCTGGACTGGCATTAGCTACATACTGAGGGGTATCCCTACTCGAAATCCCAAGACCCGGGCTAGAGCCCACCTAGCCATGGGCCTGGGTCCGCCCCTGCGCGCTGAGATTGGTGCGGGGCCACGCGTCATCCATCCACCGCGGCACCGCACGCCCTCGCGTTGCGGAACCACCGCATAGAATTTTTTTTTTCGAAACGAACGTGTGAATTATGACAAGACGTACGGTTAGACCTCGGGCACTTTGCAATCCTACAAAAAAAATCCACGGCGCCTATCTGTACTAAACTACGTACTAGTTCTGATCCAGCTACCAAATAAATTAGACGAGAATAACTGCATGCGCCGGGCGGGTACGATAAGAACCCTACACACGAACGTCAATATGCGCATCACGTGACGGTGACGAGCGCTAGAGCACACTGTCCTAGCGCAGCCGCGGCACGGCTACTAGCCTCCTACTCGCGCACAACGCTTGTGCGTGCATGGAAATATACACTCGTAAAGCAGGCGTGCGCTCGCGCACGCACGTACGTACGGGGGAACCGGACGGGCCAGAGTCCAAGCCGAAGCGAGACCACGGCCGCGCGCGCATGCATGCACGTAATCATGGTCTCGCCACGATCCCTCCCCCGGCCCAGTGCCACCGCCAATCTGCATTCCATTGCCCACCAGTGGCCTCGGCCATTGGCGACGGCGACGGCAGCGGAGGCGCGCGAGAGACCATGCACGCGTGCGTCCGTGGTGCGCCCGCGCCATGCATGCGTATCACGAGGCTAGCTGCCAATGCCATGGCGCATTGGCGCTGCGACTGCGCGAGCGCCGGGCGCGAGGGCGCGGGGGTGAACCGTGAACGGGTGGTGGCGCACTGGCGGGCGCGGAGATTCGCGGTGGTCGCTAAGGAACAAACGCGCGCAACGGCAAGGGCGCGGCGCTGTGGGTGGGGGTTGTACTTTGTCCCCCTCTGCTCGCCCTCTTCCCCCACGCCCCCACCTTCTCGACTGAGTCGACTCCCTCTGGGGGGATCCGTGTTCCCTGCCACCGCGTGCTGGCTCTGGCCTGTGGGCTGTGGCTGGTGCTGTCAGCGCCGCAGGTCTTGCATGCCACCTCCTCTCCGGGCGCCCCTGCCTGGCTACCTACCTACACACGCCCACGCCCGTCTCGCAGCCTTCTCGTGGTCGTGGACTCGTGGCCGGTGGCCTGGCTAGGAGTGGTGATCATCCAAGGTGGCGATTGGTGTTTTTTTAAAAAAAAAAATCATCGTCCATTTTGGAGTAATATAGCTTATGCAGGTCCATCTAGAGTATCTCCATCAGAAACCTTAAATGCACACTCTATAAAAGCATCCACAACAGTCACTCTATATTTTCTTCTAAAACACTATTGACGTCCCCTCTATCCATCTATCTAAAATTCATTCGCAATTTATACTGCACTCTAAAAGATCACTTTCAGCCGACAGTCCCTCTACATCTGCTATAGTAATATATAGGGACTGCTGGGATGCTCTAACACTATTCACTGCACATTCTATCCATACATACTTTATTTTGCAGCTTAAATTCCTTTTAGAGATCCATACATAAATTCCGTCCATCTAAAATTCCTTCACACTTTACAATACACTTTAAAAGATTTTTTTTCCTCCCGCAGACACTCTATCCATACATACCCTATTTTACAGCTTCGCCTGCAAATGCTCGATGATTCTATATTTGGCAATCATGTCACTAACATGCGGATCCAAAGTTCATATATTAATGACAAATGAGGGACAAATATGAAATTGTTGATGTTTAAGAATGGCATATAAAGAAATTCCTTTTACGATTGCCAATGTTTTTTTTGCCTATGGCAAGCTCATCTTCACCGGGAAAGCACCGGCGAAGGGAACACAGATGCCGCGGCCGGAGCCAAGCGGCGAGGAGTGGTATCTCACCCGGAAGATCGCCTCTCTCATGGGCCTGGGGCTCACGGGCAGAGAGATTATCCGGGACTTCGTAGCGAATAGGATCTGTCCGCTGCGGAAGAGGTCCTACCCATTCTACAAGATAGTAGATTGGGAAGACATCACCAGGGAAAGCTCGGGTAATTCTACTAGAAAAATGATTATTGATGACATTATAGATTCGTCATCATAAACGGTAAAATTGTCACCGTAGATCTTTTATGACGATTCTATGACGAAAATTGGTCTGTCCTGGTATGTGCGTCACAGAAAGTTTTTGATGACTAAATGTTAATTTTCGTCATCGAAAATGAAATTTTCTGTGACGAATTGTTATGCGTCATTATAGAGAGCCCTTTTATGATGAAAACTTTCGCCATGTAAAGCATCTAAAAATGTCATTGAAAAGCCCAAAGTCGTCACAAAAAATGTTGTTGGCATGCCAGAGAATAATTTTGTATGACATAAAAAATCATCATAAAATGATGCCACTTCGACCAGCATTTTCGTCATTGAACACTCCAGTGGCACACCTCATCCAGGGTATCAGGTGATGTGTCATATATGCCACGTCATCTTTTTAGTTATTTTTGAAAACCATTTATTAAGCAGAAAATTTATATTGGCCCAGAAATTTCCATGGCCCATTATTCAGACCCAATATCTACCCACTCCATTCATGGCCCAACCTTGTCAGCACTTTATATATATATCACAGTTTTCCGTCACATAATTAGATTTGGCTCAGTATTTTGCATACTAATATGACACAATGCCATAATACAATCACATTCAGCATAGAACAGAGTCACATTCAGCCTAGAACAGAGCATGCCACAAACAAGTCACAAACATTCAGCCTAGAACACATCACAAGTTGGAGTAATATGTAACAGCTTTTGCAAGTCATAAACATTCAGCCATACATAACAGTTTTACCAACAGAATAATGAAACCACTTCTAGCTAGTGGCACATGTTGCCATGTTCAGATTTAAACCACTTAACATTCATCAAGTCACCTTTGGGATTGACCTGCAATGCCTAGGAGACGACGAAGAAGATCATCATTTTCCTCTTGCCTCTTTCTGAATTCTTGCATTGCTTCCTCTGACGCTTTTGTCTTTTCCTTCAAGGATTCAAGTTCTTGCTGTTGGTGCTCTATGGTTTGTTGAAGTGCGGCTGTAGCTCGTCTCTCTTCCTCAAGTTTTTCCTCAAGATCAATTTCATTTGATGTCTTCACAGTCTTTGCGGTGCTTGACTTTAAGCCAACATTATTGAGGAATTTGCTACTGGCACTTTGTTGGGTGAGAGCCTTAGCAACAATCTCTGTAGGAGATTGTGTCTCACCATCTGCATCAGGCTCCATCATAGCCTCCATCTCAGCCTAATATATGAAAAAAATTTAACATAACTTGTGTTAATTTTGTAGGCAAAAGTATAAATTAATTCATTTCACAACATATTTAACAGATAGTGAGCATGGAGTAAGCAATAAGCATCAAAGGAGGTACATATTTAAACCTTGAAAAAAAATGTGTTCCATTAATGGGCAGAAATACATATTAAAGCCATTTTAAAGGTTTTAGTATCTTAATTGAAAGCAGAAGCTTACTTTGTGCCAGGTTGAATATCTTCTGTTGTAGGCTAAGGTTTAGACTTATTACTGGAAGCAATCATAGTGCTTTTAGTTCAGTTAAGTGAACTTGAAGTAACTAAGTAAAGTTTTTAAATAGAAGGAACAGTGCATATAACATTATAGAATTGTGATATTAACTAAGGCATTACAGCTAGTGAATGCAATACTACAGCAAGGCAATAAAAACATGTATGAAAAATAGAAATCAAGGCAGAAAAAACAGGGAGCCAAGGACATACAATTGCATGTTGCACAGGTTCAGCAAGTCCCTTCTTCTTACTATTATGGCACTCCTTGAACATGTCAACTGCATTAAACTCTTTGTCTTTATTTTTGTCCTTCTGCATTTTGGAATGAAGAGAAATAAAATTAATGGTTTATAGCTATTAAAGAAGATTATGTTTTTTTTTCAGATTGGATGTATTGGTAGTACCTTGCAATTGTTTCTTAATGATATGAAATATATGGTTCTATCATGCACACAGATTAAACAATATGAGTAACATTCGATTGCAAAACGAATAATAAAACCATGAAAACTTACTAGAGAATGGCAATGTGCTACATAGCTACGAGATCCTGTAGCTTGATGGAACTTAACCTTGGAACGATTCTGCTTATTCTTTTCAGAGATTTCCTAGAATAGATGGTTCAATTAGCTAGGCACATTAATTTAAAAACTATGAAAAGAACAGGCTAGTTGTTCATAAACCTTACCTTGTTTTTTGGGTCAGACCATATTTGAACAAGCTTTGTCCATTCTGCATTGCTCATGTGTTGTACAGGAGACGTCACGCTTACTTCATTTGCTGCAATACCATCAAAATATTTCTTCTTCAACCTATGTCTAGCTTGATGAACCCCACCCTTCAACACATCAACACAAGCATCCTTGGTTGGCTTATCATTAGTGTCGATAGCCAGCCTTGTCTAGCATATTAAATGGATCACATGAGTTACACAATCTAATTAACAAGAAAAATTGCTAGTGGGCAATAATTAATTTACTTACAGATAATTTCCCAATGAAATTTTCGAAATGAGAATTATTATTCTTGTATTCTTTCCAATGGGTGAGGATAGGCACATGGTGCCTAATTTGAATGCCCGCCTCTGAAGCAAACTTAGCAGCTTGCACTGATTTGTGTGGCCTTCTCTCACCTTCGACGATTTGGATGGGTAACCTTTTCCCCATAGTTCTAGTCATTTTCTCAAGCTGTTTACCCATTGTTGATGCCCTCTTCCCTCTTCTAGTAGCAATCGGGGTATCTGCAAGATGGAATGTAACCAATTAGTGTAAAAGATTTTTAAGAAGCTCAAAATAGCATGGAAGAAAAATACTTTCCTTCATCGACTTGCTGGTTGTTGTCATCATTGGTGGATAGACCCTGAGTGCCCTGGTCCGATTCACCACCTTGTTCATAAGACCAGTCCCTAACTGGACTCGTAGGTGGCACAATTGGTTCTTGTCCTCTCAAACCTTGATCATCATGAACTTGTTGCTCTGATGCTGCATTGTTTGTTTCTTCATTTAGTGTAGCTAAGGCCAAAACCTTAGATGACCTTGTTGAGACTCCAGTAGGTTGATCTGTTTATAATGTTGCTTTTACTCGCTTAGATCTAGTGCCACCTGGAGGCATCTTGTACCTATTTCTAGGACTATTTGCCTCAGAAAACTGGACTGTTATTTTATATAATTTCTGGTATATAATAAGAAAAGATTAGTGTAATTATGTGAATTGGAATAAATAGACAACAATGGAAAAAATGTGCTAAGGCGGCAAAATGAAGAAATAAAATAGATGCAATGCAAAACACTATATGGACAAAACATCATTAGCTCCCTAGCAAGATAGATGAACAAGCACCTTTGTGGGTGTACGGAAGATGTCATTGTCCTCTCCCTCAGACCCCCTATCCTCTTCATCAGGAACATAATCAGCGTCATCTCTTTTTCTACGCTCTGATTGCTTAGCCTTTACAGGTGAATGGGGAGTTGTTGATGATCCCATTAGGTTTTTTAATTTGTTGATACCAAGGGCATTAAATCTGGCTTGAATCGTTGCGATGTTTTTTTGCCGCACCTTCTCATATGCACATGCTTCGGCCCGACAAAGTGTTTAAAGCAGGGTAATCATGGATGCACCAAATAACTGCAGCACGCATATTGAACAACTCACCAGAAAATGCATCATAAGTAGTGACCTAAAGACGTCCATTTTCCATCCCTAACCACTTTACAAATAACTCTATTCATCAATAAGCACAATAATCTTTTGATACAAAAAGAAAAAGATAATTACAGCAACCTAACCTTTTGCTTTGGTACTTTTATTCATTGGTTGCTTTGCTGTGGTGGTTGTTGAGGTCATTGCTGTTAGTACTGAGCAAGTTACCAACAAAATTTAGTCAGACAACAATAAACAAGTAGCATAAATTTCAATTTGTGTGTATATATATCAAAATAAATTATTGTACAAATTAGATATGCATTTCACTAGCATTAGAATAAAGTCACTGCAAGCCTAAGAAAGCACATTTCAATTATTAGGTCTCTGAAATATGTCATAGAAATGAAACTTACGAGCTTCTTCAAAATTAAGTGACACTGATATTTTCAAACAAGGGTTACGGAAACAGGACTGAAAATCTAAGACTATAATACAATTTCGTGTTGAAAATTGTTACTGGAGCATGTCATGTTCAAAACTCCACATTCATGATTCTTATTTATCTGCATGTGCATTGTGCAGTAACTAATTTTTTTTAGATAAGAATAGATAATATAAAAATTTATAACAAAACATTCCATTCTGTCCCCATGAGCTGTGAAAATATGTGAAAACAAAAGAATGTAGATAACAAGATTGAAGCTATGATAGATGCACAAAAAAAGCCATACCAGGGCCTGCAGTGTACTTATGAAATTTCCCTTAAACCAGAAAGAGTATGCCAAGTTGACTGTATGAGAGAAAGGTCAAATAAGATGCGCAATTGTTCTACAAAATCCTAATTAGGTTGACACCATTATAAATAATTTCACGAAAAAGTAACAACTTGGCAGCCACGTGCTTTATTTATATAGTGTGCTCACCTAAAGATAAAGCTAAGATATTTGGAAGGGGCCGAGTTGAGTAGAACAATAAATGAAAGAGATAAAGGAGGCCTAAAGAGATTTTTTTTCTCTTATTTTTCTTTTCTCTCTCTCTCTCTCTTTTTCTTCTTTTTTTTATAAGAAGGAAGACCTATGATTAGTCTCTCTCTTTTTTTTCTTTTATGCCTCTGTCAAATTTGGGACTTTATGAAAAGTTTTGGCAAATGGATCATTTATTTTGGAGGACCATCATATAGGTAGGTATGGCGGCGCCAGAAAATATGATTGGCTAAATGTTTTGGGGTGGAGTATGTGGCAAAGATGTATGCTTAATTTCGAGGTGGAATTTCAGCGTTACCAGATATGAAGGCTAGCAATCAAAGGATACACGAAGGAAAATGATTGGAATAGATAACATTTCTTAAGAGGATTCAGGTTTTAGCCCAACTCAGTATGATCAAAACTACAAATGAAGGCTCAAATATTATGATAAGCTTCTGGCTATGGTAGGTAATAAATCACTAAGGAACATCTAGAGCTGGGAGTTTCATTTGAAAAATCAAAAATCAAAATTTTCTGAGTCTGCACTGACTAAAGAGAAAAGCCTCTATCTTACTATATCACATAAGTCAACAACTTAGGTTAGACCTCTCCTAAATAGTGTTTGTTTCCACAAGAAATGGGTACTATTAAAAGAATAATGCTCATGCCAGCTAGAATATGAAAACAAAGTTGTATCCAAATTCCAGGTGACTCATGGTGGAATTGATCAAAAAAATTTTATCTTTTCATGGCATAACATGATCAATTCAAAAGCAGGGAGAGGTAAGAGGTCATACCTTTGGAAGTGTCGAAAGCTGACGATGGTTTCACGACCGCTTGTGCCGAGTTTTGCTTGCCAGGTGTTCATGGTACCTGTGATCTATGTTGAAAATATCTTGGCAGAAACTGTTAGTCTGAAGAATCGACCAGTGCATATTGATGCACCGGTCGAAGTAGTTATGCACTCACGACACAAGTCAACACTTCCACTCAAAGGGAGGTAACTCTGCATTTTATTCAACATTTTTTTTTTGAACGGGAACAAATTATCTAAGGCGCATAACTAAGAAAGCAAATTTTATTGAAAATGCGCCTAGTCCTAGTTTTCAAAACTAAACTCGAGGACGTCCACTTCCTCAATTTCGGGATGTTCGGGCTCAAGGAAAATTTTCAGGCGTTGACCATTCGCCTTAAAAATATTCCCATCATCGTCCTGGAGGGTTATAGCACCATGGTTTGAAGTGTTTATGTCTTTGAAAAGTCCTTCCGACTTGCTGCGAAGCTTACCATGACCAAATAATTTAACCTAAGTTAAAGAGTAACACCTTATCCCCAAGGTTAAAATTTTTTATTTTGATCCGCTTGTCGTGCCATCTTTTGGTTCTCTCCTTATAGAGCTTGGCACTATGATAAGCTCTTTCCCTCCATTCCTCCAACTCAGCAACCTGTATTTCTTTTTATTCCTGCTGATTGGAGGTCCATACTCCACTTCTTGATTGCCCAGTGAGCTTTATATTCCAGTTCTACGGGGAGATGGCATGTCTTCCCGTACACGAGTTGGTATGGGGTCATACCAATTGGGGTTTTGTACGCCGTTCGGTATGCCCAGAGTGCATCACTAAGCTTATTCTTCCAACCCTTCCCCATTTCATTCACAGTCTTTTGCAGGATGTTTTTAATCTGTTTGTTTGAGGTCTCCGCTTGCCCACTAGTTTGAGGATGGTATGATGTGGCTACTCGATGATCTATTCCCATTGACTTCAATACCTTCCTAAAACCCTTATCTATGAAGTGTGACCCTCCATCACTTATCACAATACTAGGGACTCCGAACAGCGGGAAGATGACATCTAGGAACATCTTCCTGGCGTTGTTCGCATCGGCTGCCTTGCACGGCAATGCTAGATGTACTCAAAGTTTTCTGACCTAGGGAACGGTCCCATGAAATCTATACCCCCAGACATCAAAGATGTCTAGTTGAAGATTACTCATCAAGGGCATAGCATCACGAGTGTTAATATTCCCGTGCTTTTGACATCTAGGACAGCGCCTCACAAATTCCTTAGCGTTGGCATACATGGAAGGCCAGTAAAATCCGCTTTGCCAAACTTTAGCATGCGTTCTAAAGGCTCCATAGTGCCCCCCATAGGATGAGGAATGACAACGCTCTAGGATTTTGAGGGTTTCACAAGCTGGAATGCATCTACGAAGCAGGCCATCCTCACAGACCTTAAAAAGGTAAGGGTCATCCCAAAGATAGAATCGGCTGTCTCGGATTATTTTCCTTTTATCCTCCCCCAGTGGTATATACCTAGACACTATATAGTTGACTAAGTTTGCATACCAAGGGTAGGACGATGAGACCTTGAGAAGGGTATCGTCACGGAGATAGTCATTTATGGGCAACTTTGGGGTCTCTTCAAACTACAGACGGGAAAGGTGGTCTGCCACTGAATTCTCTACTCCTTTCTTGTCCTTATCGAAATATTGTCGTGCTCATTATCACTAACAAACTCCACGAAGGTGTCATCTTCATCAGATTCACTCGAACTATCGTCATGTCATGATTGGTTGACTATGTTGTGCAGTACGGTGGCCTCAACATGTTGGTCTTCCTCATCATCATCACAGAGCAGAGTGTTTGAAGGTGGATTACTATCTTTCACATTACATTCACTATCAGAACATTCTTCTTCTTGGTATGCACCAACATCATTGGGCTTCTCATTTTCCGTCACATTATATAGATGCCTATGCTCAAACTTTTGCACAACTCGCCAGTTTGCGCCCCATTGAATGTCCGGTAGGTAGAATATCTTTCTTCCTTGAGAGGTCAAAATAAATGGATATGTCTTGTACCATAAACTCTCAATGTTGACGGAATTGAAATATCCATCATTTTTAATGCCTCTCGTCTTGCCCTCTAGATTGTACCAGTCACATCGAAATAGAACAACTGACCTACGGACTTGTAGATCTGAATTGTGTACCAACTCAATTATCTCTCTCAGTGAACCATAAAGGTATGAGTATTGACCTTTATGAGTACTCTCAGCCATAATGGAACTATTTTGTGTCTTCATATTTTTCTCACGATTGACGGTGTTGTACCGAATGCCATTAACAATGTAAGATGAGTATATTGCGACTCGAAGATCTGGACCACATGACAGTACATGTAGGTGATCACTAACCCCATCTATCTTCTCACTTACATGGTTCTTAAACCATTTTGGAAATCTAAACATCATCCTTTTGTCAATATCATGTGTCCCTTCTTTCTCTGTCTCTTCTCTAAACATTCGACAAAAAAGGAAAATGCCGCATACCATTACTTAGCACGAAAGTAAGTTAAAATTTAGCAAGAAATTCAAATGTACATAGTAAAAATTACTCAATTCATGTAGGGATCAACCTCGCCACAATTATTTAGCACATACCATACGAGCTTGTCAAATTCATCAGGAAGGTATGTAACCCTATGGTGTCCTACTAAATTAACACCATGTGTAAAAAAGAGATGTCACAATCTGTCGGATTTTCAATAGACCCATCCCCACTTTTTTCCCTCCGATTAAATCTAGTGTCAACATTGTCCATGTATCTAGATCAAAATGTCAAGGCCTCATTAGCTACATATGCCTCTACGATAGACCCTTTAGGTCTCGCCCTGTTTCTCACAAAACCCTTTAAAGTGCATAATCGATGCTCTATTGGGTACATCCATCAAAATTGTATTGGACCTCTCAGAATTGCCTCTTCCGGTAGATGAACAGCCAAGTGCACCATCACATCAAAGAAGGCAGGAGGAAATATTATCTCAAGCTTGCAATGAATGATTGGGATTTGAGCTTTAAGCCGTTGGAGTATATCTATCTTTACATGTCTACTACACAATTTTCTAAAGAAATTACCCAACTCTGCAATTGCTTCATTTATAACCCTACACACGATTCTCCGAAGGCCAACAGGTAATACTCTTTGCAAAAGGATGTCGCAATCATGAGTTTTCAAGTCTTGTAACTTGCATCCATCAGCACTAATACATCTAGATAAGTAGGAGCCAAAGCCATCTGGAAATTTTACCTCTTCAATAAAATCAAAAAATGCAATCTTATGCTCTTTTGTCAAGGTATAGCATGCTTGTGGAACTCGATATGAGGTGCCCATGTTTCTAAATGCAATTCACTCCTTATGCCCATATCTTGCAAATCAAGCCTAGCATTGATAGTGTCTTTTGTCTCCCCCACTATATCTAGTAATGTACCAAGAAGGTTCATGCATATGTTTCTCTCGATGCGCATCACATCAAGATTGTGTGGCGACATCAATTCTAGCCAATATGGCAAATCAAACAATCTAACCTTTCGGTTAAATAATTGAGGCTCATCCTTCTCGTCACGCTTCCTTTTTTTATTTGTAGCAGGAGGATGCTTTCCTAGTCTAACATCTTTCAGTTTCTCTAATTGCTTCAAAAGCTCCTCTTTATTGAACTTCCCTGGCTTCTCACGCTTTTCATGATGTCCATCAAATGCTAAGCTCTTTCTCATACGGTCGTCCATTGAGAGGTAACGGCGGTGGCCAATGTAACAGATTTTTTTTCTTATGCCCCGTGACAACGGATCTTTGTCACAATGAATGCATGCATAATAACCATTCGTAGTCCGGCCCGACAAAGTGCTTAAAACAGGGTAATCATGGATGCACCAAATAACTGCAGCACGCATATTGAACAACTCACCAGTAAATGCATCATAAATAGAGACACCTTGCCATAGTTCAACCAACTCTTCTATGAGTGGTTCCATGAATAAATCGAAATCCTTTCCAGGACATTTTGAGCCAGGTATGAGTAATGCCATCATGCAGTTCGACTGATCCATGCATATCCACGGTGGCATGTTGTAAAGGCATTACAAGCACTGGCCACATACTGTATGAGGAACTCAAAATCCCAAATAGATTAAAACCATCTGTAGCTATGCAAGCCTCAAGTTCCTTGTATCTTCGGAAACATCAGATATTTTCTATCGAAATCTTTCCATGCCTCCCCATCAGCAAGATGATTCATTTCACTATCATTTTGTTGTCTCATCAACTTGTGCCATTGTGTGTCCTCGGCTGTTTGTTTTGAAGTAAAATACCTCTTCAATCTTGGTATTAGCGGAAAATGTCTCAATACCTTTTGAGGAACACGCTTAATACCATTTTCATCTCTCCACCTTGATTCTCCACATATTGGGCATTCATCTCTATTCTCATACTGCTTTCTAAATAGCACACATTTATTCAAGCACACATGGATAGGATCATATCCAAGACCCAATTCACTGAGATATTGCTTCACTTTATAAAATGAATTGGGAATTTTGCAATGAGGGAATGCTAGCGACAACAGCTTTGCTAGTGCATCAAAAGCAGAATTGTTGATCCGATAATATGACTTTACATGAAGTGACTTCACGAGAAAAGAAAATCTTGGAAATGTAGATTCAGAGCAAAGTTTCCGCTTCGCATCATCAAGCACTCTAGCAAAATTTGGATGTTGTCTATCTTGGTCTGCGGCTGTGAAGAGCTCCTCAATCAAATCGGGCATTCCTCTATCATTGTTGTCATCCTCACTAACAACAAAGCCATCGTGACTAGAACTTTCTATATTACAATCATTTTCATAGATATGAATCGGAGATTCCACGACGTCAGCATCGAATGATTCTCCATGATGAACCCACCTCGTGTATGTACTTGACATGCTATAAATATGAGTGTGATCTTCCACATGGGACTGAGGTCTTCGTGTCTGATTAAGACATCGATGACATGGGCAAAATATACCATCATTATGATTAAATGTCTCTCGAGTGAATTGCATGAATTCACCCACGCCTTTGATATAGGCAGGGGTAAATTGTTTACCATTTATCCAACTTCTATCCATCATCTGTTCAACATCATGAGAGCAAATAAATAATTAAACATGTATAAATGTGTTTTTAAACAAATAGATTATAAAATATAGTAAAAGAAGGCTAACGAGTAACCAATCCTACGAAGTAATCAACATACACCATGAAAAAGAGATACCTTTTCCGCTTTTATGTTATCTCCGATTAGTTCTGTCGTTCGGCACAATCAATTAGATGTTATCTCGATCCACTTAGCACTGATCGACAACGCGCAATGTGCTAAAAACTTCCACAACAATGGTGACGATCAAGGCTAGGCACAAAAACAATATTTCAAACAACATAAACAAATAATTAATCTAATTAGTTTAAAACTAACAAATCAATCTGCTTAAAAAATACACAATTACTCAATTAAACTAGAATCTCACGGTATTGTTGCACTAAAACTAAAATAGTGTATTCATGAATACAAGATTAGTACCAAAGTAGCAATCGACGGAATCTTGATTGGTTCAACAGGTGTCGGCGTTGCTATATCAATCAGGAACTTGTGCATTGATCGTGCGTCCCGTGATGGCGTGATGTCTCGATGAGAAGACGACTTGGGGAGAAGGCTATGCGACTCAGCGAGACGACCACACGGCGACTCGGCGCTGCACGCAAGACGCGTGTGACACCGATCGACTCGGCGAGACGGCGACTGAGTCGGTGTTGCACTGCAAGATGCGTGAGACACCGATCGACTAGGCGAGACGGCGACTTAATTAGTCGGCGCTGCGACCCATGAAAGGCCCAAGGCGAAGTATGCATGTTGGGCTTCATCCTACCGTTTGTGAAGTAAATAAAATCCAATATACCTCTAACTAACAAGCCAGAGCATTCTTTGTACGTTGACGACAAGGCCAGGGTTCCACAATTCAGGAAATTTTAATTTTTCGAAACAAAAAATCGACGTCAGAAACGTCAGACATCGTGACGAAAACATATCGTCACCGTACAAATATGTATATGACATCACCCTTGGATCAGTAGCCGAACATGAGGCCCTCCTATTTATGATGATATCTACGAGTGTTTTATGACGAAATATTATGTTTCGTCACTACAAAACCTGCCCAAGCGATCCTGGCTACCATCCGTGATGAACGGACACAAAGCGTCACAAATAACTGTGTTCCACGACGGAAATTGGAAACGTCACGGCGTTTTCGTCACCGATAATCACTTTTCTTGTAGTGAGAAGATCCGGCAGGCAGCCACTTTTCTCAAAGAGGAGGGAGACATACCCGCCAAAAAGCAAGCTAAAACCTCCATCCAGTCGGCCGAGGAAACAAAGAAGATAGCGTTGGACCCATCTGATCTGTCCAAAACAGTCGTGATTGGGACATGACTCGATAGCAAATAGGAAGACGTGCTCTTCACTTTCCTCCGGGCAAATCAGAACGTGCTCGCTTGGAAGTCTTCGGACATGCCTGGTGTTCTGAGGGAGGTGATTGAACATTCTTTGTACGTTGACGACAAGGCCAAGTCGATTAAACAACGTTTGCCAAGATTCGCACCAGATTGGAAGGAAGCCATCAGGGAAGAGATCACCAAATTACTGGCTGCAACGTTCATCAAGGAGGTATCCCCTCCCAAGTGGTTAGCAAATCCGGTCCTAGTGCAGAAGAAGAACAAGACAAGGTGTTTGTGCGTTGACTACACCGATCTCAACAAAACCTGTCCCAAGGATCCTTTCGGGATCCCCCACATCGATCAAGTGGTGGATTCCACCGCCGGGTACGAGCTTTTAAGTTTTTTGGACGCTTACTCAGGCTACCATTAGATCAGCCTGAAGGAGGAGGATTGCATCAAGACATCGTTTATCACGCCCTTTGGTGCTTTCTGCTATATCACAATTCTGTTTGGGCTGAAAAACGCTAGTGCCACTTATCAATGCACCATACAGCTGTGTTTTCACACTCAGCTTGGCATCAACCCAGAGACTTGAACCAAACCCGACCTCATCACGGATTTTGTCGACTAGTGACTAACTGGGGGTCACCGTCAGCAATGAATTTGTACGAGGGCGCGTTAGCAGAAACCAAACTAGATGGTAGCACAAGACAGGGAATTTATACAGGTTCGGACCCTCAGCTCCGAGGTAATATCCTACTCCTGTGCTATGGGATTATGATTGATCAGGATGCGGGATGCAAGATGACCAAGATGATGGCAATGTATGCAATGTGGTGTTGAGACTTATGCCTATGGCCTACCCCCTCCCTTTATATAGTATAGGGGGAGATAGAGTTACATGGTGGCACGTGATACACGGTACCTAATTTTGTTATGCCGTTACATGACATGCATGTATTGATCTCCTAATTACATGGAGCTTGATCATATCCCCGGGAACTTCCTTGGTGCTCAAGTAAATCGTAGCCCGAGTGGTCCTTATCCAATTGGCCGACTTGGATCGCCCCCCCATCTGCTCCCTTATGGGCCTTCTAGAGGATACCCGGGCCCATGTAGTCCTTAGTAGCCCCCCGAGTGATTTACGATCGAGTCAAATGTCCGGCCGACTGGTTTCGCCAATGTCTCCTGTAATCTAAAAAGAGATTGTAAATAATTCAAGAAGTCTCAAGTTTTTTTTGGTGAAGCAACGCCTGGATTGGCTGTACCAAACTCCAGCTTCATTCGGCCCATTGGGCACGTCACCTCAACAGACGAATTTGACTACTTGACATCTTCCCTGCATCGTGAAAGCAGCAATTGACCCATCATGGGGCATGCCTTAAGCCACGCCATTACAGCTTCTGTCTTGCAGCATGCTGTAAATTAAGCGTTTCAAAATATATCGGCGTCAGGCGCCTGGCCTTAACTTGTAAGAGCCAGCACTCGGCCCAACATGGGGCGCACCTTTCAGCCGAGTGGTACCTGTCCCGACCAGAGAAGGGATCAGCCATTGGCCCCTAAGGGTGTAGCGATTGGGAATAGTTTGGCCGAGAGGCATTTGTATCGGGGTAGCGGTATACAACTGGCGACCTTAGAAAAGGCATACCTCCGAAGCTGTACTGAAATTTCACCAACACCCAACCTCGAGCATGCGAAGCTGGCTAGTGACCCAACATGGGGTATGCCGTGAAACGTTTTTAATTTTGGCACTTCCGGTCATATGCCCTCCAGGGTGTACCGAGGCCGAATTAGGCTCAATGTTAACACAATGCCACCGTTAGCGGCGTGTTAAGAAAGCCTGTTAAGGGGATCGCCCTTTGCTTATTTGGCCCAAGCCCATTAAAGGGAAGGCAAAGAGTTTTCGCGCCCTTTTCACACACAGTCGGAGCGACATGCGCTTCCGTCGGGAAACGTATCCATATCTACTTCCGTCCCATCATCATACTGGTTTTACTGTGTTTGAAACGGATTACAAGGCGCGCCCTTTGAACTTCTCCGTGTATAAAAGAAACCCAAAGGTAGTGCATTGCTTCACATCTGACCGGCGAGTTTCCGAGTCCTTTTCCTTCTCTTCGGCGAAACCCAAAAACTTTCGCTTTTTCCTCCCCGAGCGCAATGGCGGGTCATGTCGAAGGAGTAGAGGAATGGATTGCCGAGGATGCCACCGAAGCCGCCGCCGAAGCCGACGCTCGGGCCACCATGGACGCCTTCTAGAGGGATTACGCCCAGGCCATGATGAAAATCCGCGCGGAAGAATCCATCAGGGTTCTGATCCATGGATTCTCGCAGCTCTACAAGGTGCGCATCCCTCTCAGAGATGCACTGGTTGCCGCTCTCCTGGCCGACGGATGGTTCTGAGGTGTCTTCGACAGACGCCCCACCCTCCATGTCGGGAGAATCGATCTTCTTTTCTTTCTTTTGCTTCTCCACGAGCCAGCAACGAGCCCTAGCTCATTGTGCTGTGCCATGGAATATGTGTAATCAGGCCTAAGAGCCATTTAATGAAAATCTTTTGGAAAATCCGCGTCGATCTTCTGGCTTTATCCTTCATTCCGCAACCGACATTGCTTCATCCGAGTAATCAGAACGCGCTCCTAGATCGGCACCCAACGCATACGCAAACCTCTCGGGAGAAACCACTCGACCACTCGAGTGGTTATCTGAGCCCTCTCGAAAAGGACGCATCCAGCGCTCGGCTAAGGCCCGGCCCAGAATGCGAAGCACAGCCTGTTGCAATAAATTAGGAACAGGGGAACGAAATCAGTTCACCTCATCCACTTTTCGCGGCAGTCTTTTAGTCCCTCCCAGCGAACTCCGCCGCTAGGGTTCTTCTCCGTCGCATCCTCCGCCGCCACCGTGTCCGGTCTGCCATGGCTCCCCATCTCCCGTCGCCCCGAAGATAGTCAAGAGCAGCAAGGAGTGGATGAAGTCCACTACGACCGAGCGGAGGCTACAAAAGCTTGTCTCCATTGGCGTGCTCCCCTTCAAAGAGTACGCCTCGTGGCGCGCCGCCGCCGCCGAGTCCTGCCCCACTCCTCGTTTCGACGAAGTGGTGGTATTTGAGTCCTTCTTCCCCCGCGGCTTCGGCCTTCCTTGCTCTTCTTTCTTTCGAGGATTGCTACACTTTTACGGGATCGAGGCCTCTCACTTGAACCCCAATTCCATCTTTCAAATTGCGATCTTTATCCACATCTGTGAGGCCTTTCTTGGGATCGCCCCTCATTTCGACCTCTTCAGATATCTCTATCTCAAGAAAGATGGGGATTTCAGTTGCGGGCAGGATATCAGTTGCGGGCAGGAGCTAGGAAATTTTATTTCAATCTTCCTTTGAGAACCTCCAACAAGGGTTGGCACTCAGAGTGGTTTTACTGTGCCAATTCTCCTCCAGTCCTTCCTTCATTTTCTGGAGAATGCCCCACAATCCATCCCTCCTAGTCTTCTCCTCGCACCAAGGGCGACAGAAGCCAAGGAAAGGAACTTCTCGTCCTCCTCAACAGATTGAAATCTGCCGGGCTAACCGGCATCGGCGTAGTTTGGAACTACACCCTCTGCCGTGTCCAGCCCATCAAGGAGAGGGTGCATCTCGCCTTCGAGTATTCGGGGCCCCAAGATGCCACTCGGGAAAGCGAGGATCCTATTTCACAAAAGGATCTAGTCAGCCAAGTGGCCGAGCTCTTCGCCCTAGGCTCAGAGATATTCAACACAGATTGCCCAAGCACATATCGCCTAGCGAACCCTACTCCAGCGGTAAGCAAAAGACTCTTTTCAGCTTAGTCGTGTTCTCAGGAACTTGATTGTAATCAATCTGATCTGATCTTTACGCAGGGGCGCGCAGCGTTCTTCTCCACCTATCCAGTCCCAGAGGCCCCGAGCCATAAGGAGGCACCGCGCAAGCGTCCTGCAGAGGACTCGGCTAATGCTCCTCTAGTCAAGAAAGGCAAAGGGGTCGCTCCAAGGGACTCGGACGAAGACAATGATGAAGACGATGTCCCGCTCCTGCGCCACCACCGCCCAGTACCAGGGCCGTCTCCAGCTCCCGCCGGACGATCAACAAGCCCTCTGTCTCCCCAATCCGCTGGCTCAGAGGCCGCATCAGGGGCGGAGAAGCCCTCCAGCTCCAGCCCGAGTGATCCGGTCATCCGAATTGGAACCAATTTTATTCCATTGCGAAGGTATTCCCTCAATCCTGTCTCTTCATGATTTGTAAAGGAAACAGCATCTTGAGAGGTCTCCAAATGTTTACAGGAAACCTGTCATGGATGACATGCCGAGCAAACGTGGCGCAAAGACGCCGGCTCCAGCACCTCCAAAATCCGATCGCCAAGCCAAGCCCGCATCAGTAGAAGACCCGACTCGGCACGCAGCACCTCACTAGGATTCTGGTCCATTCCTTGCCACTCACCGATCCTCGCCGGTGAAGGGAAAGATCCCGGCCCCAGCTCCGGGGAGCTCAGAACCGGAAATTGAGGAGATTCCTCGCCCCTCCACCAAAGCCAACACTCCACCCCTCCGAGTAAAATGGAGGAAGGAGATGGAAGGCTACGAGGTCGATGATGAGAACGAGGCCGAAGAATGGGAGGTATTAGAAAACATGGCAAGGGCTAATGCCGAGTTGTTCAAGGTAAAGCACTTCCATGCGTTGAATCCCCGCTTTGCACAAAAGAGCCTCACTGATCCCCCCTTCTTTGCCCATGCAGCGCATGGAAGAGAGGTCCAGACAGAAGTCTGTGTGCTTGAGGAGAGCCGTGGGTGAGCTAAAATCTCGCGACGAGTTTCACAACGCGTTATACGCGGTTAAGTCATAGTACTGCGGCAGGATCGAGGAGCTCCAAAAGGAGAATACTAAACTCCGATTCCGCCATGTATAAGAATCCAATACCATCCGAAGTAAATATCCCCGAACAATACTAAACCTTTATGAAAAAATGCTCCTTGGATGATGGTCTTTAAGGCTTGCCTTTGAATGAAGCATTGGAGGAGAGGCAAAAGGTCATGGAGGAAGAAGTTTTCCAAGCCAGCACTCAAGCTGATAGGTTGGCTAAAGAACTGGAAGGTAACATTCCATCACTGACTCTCCCTGGCCCAGCCCCACTGAAGCCCGAGTGATTTGTGACATCTGACTGGTTGTACAGATTAGCGGCAGAAGATCAAGGCGCAATTCCAAGTCTTCGATGAAAAGGTGAAATCCGCCTATGAGCTTCGCAACCGTGCTCTGACAGGAATAGCTCCAACACTCCAGTACGTTTACCACGAAGATGAGATGCTGTCAGACGTCGAGATCTTCGTGGCCCATCTTGTTGACATTTCTGCACGAGTGAAGACCTTCGCACGGGAGGCAGCGACAACATGCGCCAGTCAAGGCCTTGCCATTGCAAAGTCGAACTTCCCCCACATGGACCTCGAGGCTGTGCGAGAAGGATTTGCATGTACTGAGGAAGAGGCCACCACCCTGATGAAAGAAGTTTGCCCGATTGCTGCCAATCTGGCCAAACACTTGTCTTTATAAGTGTACCTTATGCGGACACGTTTGATTGATCCTCAATACGTATGATCTTGTTTATCCGAGTATTTAGCTTTTATCCTCTTTCATGTAACGCGTCTGCCGATTGGTCCAGCCCCCGAGTGCCGGGAATAAGCGCTTGGCTTTCTCCCTGTGCACATACTGAGTAGCTAAACACTGTCTTTGACAAGTACGAGCACCATTACTCAAGAATTTTCATAATACTCAAATTCGATCAAAATATGTAAAGAGAAACCAACTTTTATTGATAAGATAGGGTGCGGTTGACTCCACACACTATTTACTGTAGCCCCCGACTTACTGCTTAGTCGTTTACAGCTAAGTAGCAAGTAAAAAAAGGAGACTAATTACACAATGCTTGAATACAAAACTTTATGAATAAAAGCGACGTAGCTGCTTGATGTTCCAGGTGTTAGACACTTCCGATCCATCTTCGCGCTTTAGCCGGTAAGCCCCCGGGCGGATCACTTCATCGATCACATAGGGGCCTTCCTAGAGTGGGGAGAGTTTATGCTCGTGCTTCTGGTACATTCGGAGGACCAAATCTCCATTAGAGAACGCATGGCCTCGTACATTGCACTAATGATAGCGATGTAAGCCCAGTTGGTACTTTGCCGACTGGATCATTGCTGCTTCCCTAACTTCCTCGAGTTGATCAAGGTCTTCGTGTCTTCCTTCATCTGACTGATTATCGTCGAAACCGGCAACCCGAGGGGACCGGAACTTTAATTCAGTCGGGAGGACCGCCTCTGAGCCATAGACTAGGAAAAAGGGTGTCTGCCTGGTCGCTCAACTTGGGGTTGTCCTAAGCCCCCAGAGCACCGAAGGCAACTCCTTAACTCAGCGCGTGGCATACGACTTTAGGTGATCGAAGATTCTGGCTTTGAGCCCTTGTAGTACCAATCCGTTGGCACACTCAACCTGCTCGTTGCTCCTTGAATGGGCAACCGAGCGTAGCAGATCTTGATGCCTAGCTCCTCGCCCCAATCTTGGAATTCACCGCTCTTGAATTGAACGCCGTTGTCGGTGATGATGTGATTGGGTACACCAAAACGTACGACGATGTCCCTGAAGAACTCGCATGGTTTGGTTGCCATAATAATAGCAACCGGCTTGGCTTCAATACACTTTGTGAATTTGTCGATGGCGACGAAGAGATGAGTAAATCCGGCTTGTGCTCGCTTGAGGGGGCCCACCATGTCCAGATTCCAGAAGGCGAAGGGCCAAGAGATTGGTATTGTTTGTGGATCCTGGGCCGGCATGTGAATCTGCCGCGCAAAGAATCGACACCCGTCGCATCTGCATACTTTTGCTTCCGCTTGGACTCGTACGCATCAGAGCCCTCGAATATGTAGCTGATCTCGCGCTCGGCATCTTGGTAGTCCCCGTTGGGCTTCTTGCCATGACCGTCCTTGGCCGCCGACTGCTTCGAGTTTTCGGCAAATTTCTGCAGAATGAGGCAGTCCTTAGCAGAATGTTTTCCTCGTGGATGAAAGGGACATACCGAGTCCATAACCTTGTTGTAGTCATTCTCGTTGGGGGGCTTAGGCCGATTGCGCTCCATATTGGCGACCATCTCGTCCCCCTTCCGCTTCTTATCCTTAGGCTTTCCTTGTTCTTTGTTTGGCTTCTTTAGGCCTCCTTCGTGGCCACCACGATGGTTCATGATGGCCTCTTCAGCATTGGCCTTGAGAATTCTCAGGGGTCCCGAGTCATCTGCCTGATTAGCTCCTCGGATTTGCATTCGGCAAAGGAGGCGTCGATGACCGTTTGCTCCGAAATGTCCCGGATCTCGTTCTTTTTCTTAGTGAAGCGCTTGATGAACTCATGAAGAGTCTCATTCTTGCGCTGATACAGCTGTCCAATCTCCCAACTCCCTGTGAGCCTTTCATAGGTCCCTTGGAAATTGGCGATGAACTGCTCCTGGAGGTCATCCCAAGACTCGATCGAGTTCTTCGGAAGTCCCGTGAGCCAGGTCTGGGCGGTTGGGGTCAAAGCGACTGGCAAATAGTTTGCCATGACTTTCTGATCACCTCCTGCCGCGCTGACTGCTAGGGCATAAACCTGCAGCCAGTTCCTTGGATCCCTCTCGCCATCGAACTTGTAGATGCCTTTGAGGTTAAAACCATCCGGCCAAACCACTCAGCGAAGATCCGGGGTAAAAGCCCGAATCCCTTCCAGTGGTCGTGGCCGCCTCTGCCTCGGGGATCTACTACGATGTTCCCGCCGTGGGTCTTGATGACGCTCATGATGGTGGTCGCGCCGACTGGCGGTGCTCTCAGCTTGATCATCGACACGCCGGCTATGATGGCTACGAGAGTTTCGTTCGCCATCGATGCACTCCCGCCGCTTGGCTTCTA
>SPJY01031396.1:0-10181 GCA_005191435.1 Raddia distichophylla
GTTCTCTGAACCGCTTGTGAAGCTATGCGGAGCATCACAACCGGTTGCTTAACCGCTTGTAGGGGGCTTACCAACCGTTTGGAAAGCCCTTTTCCCTAGCGCGTGGAAGCCACATTGAGCTGAGGCTACCACAAAGCCTAAGGTGGTGGCCCCTGAGAAGAGGGTCCTGCCTCGTCGAAGGAAGCCACATCGAGCTGAGGCTACCACAAAGCCTAAGGTGGTGGCCCCTGAGAAGAGGGTCCTGCCTCGTCGAAGAACTCCTGGCTCCAAGGCAAGCTCCTTGGTGGTGCACGGGAGCCTGTGATACTATGTGTTAAGAAGCACGTACGTAAAGCATGTTGGGCATTAGCTTGTTAAACGATGCGTTGCCTGGTGTTGTCCCTACAGGAAACGCATTTTGTGTCCTCGGCCAAATTAATTTTTGTCGGTGGCTCCAGAACCGAGGACATAAAACACATCTTTGTCGTCGGCTATAATAAACCCGAGGACAAAAGTGCATGGATGCTGCGCGGAGGATGGCCAGGAGCACTTGTGTCGTCGGCTGCGTGATGCCGAGGATAGAAAGGAAACTTATGTAGTCGGCCTGAAAAAAACCGAGGACAAAAATATAACTTGTGTAGTCGGCTAACATAAGCCGAGGACAAAAATTGGCCTACCAAACGGCGTAATAACAGCCCAAATACGACGGCCCTACATGTTAGTAGTGATTTCTAATTGTATCGTCAGCCTTAGGTGTGCTGACGACGGATGCGTCGTTCCCACAAAGCGGAAATCCTACTCAGTTCGTGATGCCGGGTTCATTCCCAACGTGGCCATTCACGACTGCTGCATTCCCACCGACCGCTTCTCCGGGGGTAAGTCTTCCTCCTTTAAGTGTTTCTCTACTTAAATATGCATTTCAGACATAGAATTTAACTTTCATAAATTGTATCAATAAATAGGTCTCCGGCTCAGCTACGCCTGCGCCTGCTATGAACACACAGCTTGGGGATGAGACCACTGGGGACGGCACTGCAGACGCCACCAGATCGACCGAGGAGCAATTTGTCGAGGGGATCATCGCCGATCCATTTGCGAGTTCTCAAGTTTAGGTTTGTTTTATGTTAAACTGTACATCTGTTTGCGGAATGGGCGTTAAACATTGTCTACTATCGATGCTCGTTGTATATTTGTTGTGGACGGTTGATATGGTTTCGAGATGAACTTCGAATATTTATGTGGTTTAAATGTGTGTGATGGTGCAATGCGATGGATGTATGTGATATAAACTGTATGTGACTTGTGGGGAATATGGCCGTATGATTCTGGGATATTCGGGTTTTTTTTGCTGGTTAAAAATGTGATTTTTTTCAAATTATAGGAATTTTTTTTTGCTGCAAACCAACTTGTGTCCTCGGCCTGACAGAAAGCCGACGACACAAGTGCCTGGACCAGGCCAGCCGGGCCATCCATTGTCCTCGGCCACACAGTACCCCGACGACACAAGTTCATGGACCCAGCCCAGCCGCGCCATACTTTGTCCTCGGCCGCACAGTACCCCGACGACAAAACGTATTTTTTTCTCCTCGGTAGCCCTTTAAGTCGACGACATAAATCATTTTGTCTCCTCGGTAGGTATTAGAACCGACGACACAAATCGGCAGGTGGGCCCCTATGTCAGAACGGGATACGGCCGTTAGTGATACCTTTGTCGTCGGTTACTCTGGCCCGACGACATAAGTCACCAGCAATGGCTCGGCGGGACGTGGGTTTTTGTCCTCGGTAGTTAGTTCGGCCGACGACAAAGATCCTTTGTGTCGTCCGCTTCGTGTCGTCGGCTTTGTGTCGTCGGCCAGCTGACGACATTTAGTTTGTGTCGTCGGTATTTGCCCTTGTGTCGTCGGTTTTGGCCGAGGACACTAACGCAGATCCCTGTAGTGTACTATTCTTGTTATGTATTGTTCAGCTAACTAACTTCCTCCGTAGGTAGTTTTTATGGGCAAACAACGGGCAACCTCAGTGAGATGGTCCACTATGACCCATATGGCGTCATAACCTGACTTGGTTTTTGGACGTCTGGTGATAAAATCCATACCGATTTTTCATCCATTTTTGGGATAGGTAAAGTTTGTAGTAGCCCAGTTGGCTTTCCATGCCCGGCCTTTATTTTCTGGCAGACATGACATGAATTCACATGTTCAGTTATATCCTTCTTCATATTTTTGACCTGTATGTCTACTGCAAATCTTAATATATTTTTGTACTGCTAGGGTGTATAAACTCGAGGGATTCATATGTCTCTTGGAGAATTAACCCCTTTATTTCCTTATATTTTGGAAAACAAATTCGTTTTCTAAATCTTATAAGGCTAGTCTCATCTATTTCAAAATCCTAATTGTCAGAGTTTTCCAATTTCTTCTTTATCTCTAGATCATTTTCTTGAGCCTCTTTAATTTTTCATTTAAGATTCTACTGAAGTTCTAGGGCAGATAGAATTTCAGATTCTACAATTTCCAGTTAAAATTCCTGGATTTCTTTCTTAAGGTCTTGGTGGCATTCTTATAATATAGCATTGTTACAATATGCTTTTTTCTTAGAGCATCAACAACTACATTAGCCTTATCGGGTTGTTATTTAAATTCAAAGTCATAATCTTTCACCAATTTTAACCACACTCTTCGTCCTGAATTTAAATTTGGTTGTGTGAAGAAATACTTTAGACTTATGGTCAGAATATATTTCACACCTTTTTTTTTTTTCTTCTTCTAAAAGGTGGTGTTCCTAAAATTTTAGTGCATTAACTACAGGTGCTAGTTCCACATCTTGGATAGGATAGTTTAGTTTATGCGGCTTAAGTTGTCTTGTTACAAACACGCTACTTTTCCTTCTTGCATTAGGACACAACCTAGTCCATTTTTATAGGCGTCACAATAGATTTGAAACTCCTTGTCCGTATCGGGAAGAACCAAAGTAGGGGCAAAAGTTAACTTCGTTTTCAAGGTTTCAAAAGCCTTTTCACACTTGTCGGTCCATTGATAGGGCGTATCTTTCTTTAACAATTGTGTGAGGATGGTCTGACAATTTTTCAAAATCCTAAAATAAATCTTCAGTAATAACCAGACAATCCAAATAAACTTCTTAATTCTGTTACACTAGCTGGTGTTTTCAAATCAATCACCGCTTAAACTTTTTCAGGGTAAACCTGTATTCCTTCGGTAGTAGTTATATGTCCAAGAAAAGATATCTCGTTCATAAAAAATTTACACTTATTAAATTTGACATAGAATTTATTTTCTTTTAGTTTTCTAATGCCAAAGTTAAGTGTTCTTCATGCTCCATATTGTTTTTTGATTATATGAGAATATCATCAATAAATATTATAATAAATTTATCAAGATATTCCATATAAGTCTTATTCATAGCGCTCATAAAGAAGGCTGGTGCATTGGTTACTCCAAACAACATTATGGTGAACTGAAAGAGTCTGTATCTAGTTCTAAATGCCATTTTTTGTCGGTCTTTGTCGGTGAATTAAATGGCGGCCCATGAGCATACGCAAGGAAGGAAAAGCCCATCAGGCAATACGGCCAAAGTGGGAGCCCCCCACCACTCTGTTGGGTCACGGACTGTCCACTTTCTCCCCCGAGCCCTAGCTCGAGCTTGAGCTCGGGCTTAGGAGGCTCGAAACTTTCGACTTTACATGCTCGCTTCCTTATCCACAACGGATGTTGCACAGAGTCAATACAAGCCTCGATACCAGGACACACATCGACACAGGCAACTCCGTTATGTCAAATCATCCACGTCGGCCAACACGGAAAAGGTGTGGGACCCATCATCATGAGTGGAACAGCTACTTGATGCCACCCGACGGACTGCAAGGGATCCCGCGGATCTACGACCGTGCGTCCATTGGCCGGCAAAGATCTGCATGCCCCGATAACCCACCAGGAAACCGACCGCACCAAGTCAACCCGCCTGTAAAGGGGTCCTAGATGGAGGATTCAAGGAAGGCGACCGAGACTAGAACTAGCAAGTTCCTCCTGCCTCCTGAGTCCAAAATATCACCAGAGAACTCCAAGTAGAATTAACACGCATGAACTAACAAACCTTAGATCACCGATAGTTAGGAGAGGAGTTCTTCCCCTCTCGTAGTAAACAATCTCCTGCACCAGTGCCTCGAGCACTTATTGCACTGGAGTTCAAGCCCCCTGGGTCTGCCCTCCTCACCTTGCAATCACTCTTAACCATTTAGTAGCAACAAGAACTGGACATAGGGCTATTATCTGGAGCTAGAGGCCTGAACCGAGATAAGACAAAGTGTCCCTATCTTGTGATCCACTAGCCTTCCTGAGAAGCACCCTCGCAGTTGGAGGAGAAGGGTCGTGGTTGGGCCTCATATTCAACTAAGTAAGCTCGGCCTGTGGAACCCATCTCCTAGTCATCGAAAGCAGGCACTCACTGTGGGGCCTAACTTCAGCCCTCCTCTGGCTGCTCCCTTCTAAATGGATGACATACTGAAGAATGAGGAAGCTTTCGACCTCCACTTTGATGGAAGCGACGATCTCGACGACATTGACGAATCATTTGAGAGGTGGCGGGACAACCTCTTCATCATTGTTGAGGCTGAGGCGACAGAAGTTAAAACCTCATCCAGCGCTGGAATTGCTATTCACGGCCACCATTTTGGAGGGGATGGCCAGGATGTGGCTATTCAATCAGCGAAGAGGTCCCATCCTGAGCTGGGCTCAACTCCAGGAGGCCCTCCGTACTAAATTTCAAAGGTGCTACGCGCGCCCCGGACGTTCTCATTACCTCAAGCTGGTGGTCCAGAAGAAGGGGGTGAGCCCACAGTACTACGTTCGCAGGTTCGTCCAAGTACGGAATAACATCCCTTCCATCTACGACGAGGCTATTACGGAAGCCTTTAAGGAAGGGGTAAGAAATACCCGCTTTACGGAGGATCTTGAAATCTACTCCGTCCACATTGCGTCCGAGCATTTCTGCGCTATAGAACGGTACATCAACTAGGCCCCCTAGCGTTTAACCCAGGGAAGCTAGGCCTCGGCCGGACGAAGACACTTGTGCATCAAGCAGAGCCTCGGCCCTGTCAGTTCCAGCCCGCGCCAGCTCGATGTTGGATTGCGCCAGCCAGACGTTAGCAGCCTTTAGCTCCGCAAGGACCACCTCTAGCTCCCAGACCGCTGCCTCGCCACCTTCTGCCTTTGCAGCATTGCTCTTAGCCGCCTAGACGCTGGCGCGAGCCTCGGCCTCATGGCGCGCCATAGCATTAGCCCTCTCCATGGTCTCAACCCGAGGCACGACCTCCTAGCACGTGAGGGCGCGGGCTTCTTCTGCTTCCTTAGCGCGAGCTTCGGCCGCCGCTACGCGAGCTTAGGCCACCCTAACCATATCTGCGTGGAAGGTCTCGGCCTCCCCCCGAACACACTCCGCCCTCTATCTCCAGAGAGCCAGTTCCACCAGGATCGCCTCTCGCTCGGCGTCGACGATGCTTGCACATCCCACCACCGGCTGGTAGGTCTGCAAGGTAATAACAAAATGTCTAAAGTGGTTAATGCCAAATTCTTAGAAAACCTTCATAGAGGTGCGCAAAGATGGACATAATCATGATCAAATTTGGATTAAGGTTCACCAACTCATTCCCGTAGAAGGCTAAGACGACAATAAAGAAGTCAGACTCCGGAAGAGAAAATCCATGGATGACAAAGAGCTCATAAGATAATAACTCCCCATCTCGTAGCGCTGGGACCTCCTATGAACCGGCGATGCGCTAGGACTCAGCGTCCACAAAGCCCGTCGCCTGCAGCGCCTCCAGCTATGCCGTGCCCAGGGTGCTACAGACGAATTTTGCCATGAATGCTTGGATGCAGGGATGCGAGTTGGCTAGCACAGGAAGGCGAAGGAAGCGGTTTCAGAAAAGGTCTAGTAAGGGCAAGAAGAGCAAGAGGGTGTACCGGCGGAGAAGACCAACAAGCACTATATATTACCCAAACGGGACGGCGTCCCATAGGAGTGGCGCGAAAGCCGAAAAGATACCTCCACTACCCACGATTGAACGGGCAATTATTTTGGCCCCGAAACTCAAGAAGGCCATGCACACGCTCCTAGGCTTCATCACGTTGTGGCTTAGCAGATAGTCAAGTAACCAATTCCAGCACACCAAAGCCCAGGGGCTGGCCATTAGAAGCTTGGGTAGCTGCGTCTAGGTTCCGGGACTAAGTGTTTCGGTCCCACGTCAAGTAGGCTTGCGGTTAAGCTCTGGGACTAAGTGTTTTGGTCCCACATCTCCGAAGCTCCGGGACTAAATGTTTTGGTCCCAAGTCTCCTAAGCTCCCGGACTAAGTGTTTCCAAAGCACCGGGACTAAGTGTTTCGGTTCCACGTCTCCCAAGCTCGTAGCTAAGCTCCGAGACTAAGTGTTTCGGTCCCACGCCACCTAAGCACGAAGTAAGTCTCAGGGCTAGTTGTTCTGGTCCCGCAAATCGCAGCCAAGACTCGAAAGATTGAGCGCTCTAGTCCTAGAGTCACGACAAGACGGGTATGAAAGTGCATCTAGGCCCTAAGTGATTTTGGTGATTAATGAGTAACAATTATAGAGCTAATATTTCTATTGGAGAATTGTGCCCGCAGGTGTGTTCATAGAAATCTATTTTTTGTGTCAACAGAAGTACATGTTTACATGTGATGGTGTACCCCTCAAAATGAACATATTGCAAGAACGCATCAAGACTAGTATTTATTTGTAAATCTTTATTTATTGAGCCATATGGATGCCGTACTATAAAGAGGGATGCAATGGAGAAGCATATAAAGGTTCCTAAATGCTCAAAATAGGTTTCTCGAAATTCATGTGAGTTTTTCCATTCAAAATACACTCTATACAGAACCTACACCATCAGAACATCTGACGAGGGTCGGAACATCCGATGGTGACACCATCATCCAGTAAGGGGTCCATTGGAACTTCGGTCGGAACAACCGACTCTGGTCGGAACAGTCGACGGGGTCTGAACATCTGACGCATTATTAACTACAGCAACGGCTAGTTTTCGGGATTCCCTATTTAAAACCGTCTCTAATACCTGCCAAAGGTTACTCACTCTGATCGCACCCTGATTTGAACCTAATACTTCCTGTTCATCATCATCTCTCTCAAGAACCCTAGCTTTTTTCTCTCTCTCTTTTTAATCTTGTGAGATCTAGATCTAGAGAGATCAAGGCACCCAAGTGCCCCGCGAATTAGAGATCCAATTCTTGAGCACTTAGCGAGTCCTAAATTTCTTCATCGCATTTGTTACTCTTCGAGGTTTGAAGAGCTCCTAGACGGCTAGGTGTCGCCGGTGAGTCGCCGATCTTTGTGTGGCGTGCCTCCGGAGTTTGTGAAGGTGCGAATCTACCTCCGCAAGGAAAAGGATTCAACTAGTGATCGCCGGTGAGTGCTTTGTGCTTCGCTGGTAAGGGGGATTAGGGTCTTGGTGATCCGGGCTTTGTGCCTTCCCTAACGGTGAGTAGGATCTCCCTTCAAAGATCCGAACATCGGGAAACAAAAAATCGCTGTGTTTGTATCTTGGTCTTGATCTGGTGTTCAAACTATTGGTAAGTGTTGGCCAGTTTTAATTATTCTTGAATAGATATAACCTTGGTTTTGCGAGAAATCAGTTTTTCTGCAGGTTTTCGACAATTCCAGAATACCCAGGATCAGAACATCCGATGTCCGTTGGAACATCCGACCCAGATCAGAACATCTGACGGAGGGTGTACTGTACCACATCGGAACATCCGATCCCCATCAGAACATCCGACTGACTGGTTAATGTTCAAGTTTATTATTTTCGCAATTTCGATTTATCCGCCTATTCACCCCCCTCTAGGCGGCATAGCGATCCTTTCAATTGGTATCAGAGCCAAACCTCCTGTTTTGAGCTTAACATTTTGAAGAATCATGCATAACCACAAAGACGAAACCGAGATCGAGGCTTCAAGTGAAGGCAACAAGAAGGCCACTATTCCTTATGTTTATCCTGAATCAACATTCTCATCTCATGTCTCTGTTCCCACTGGGCGTGCGCCTCACTTCGATGGCACATACTACCCACAATGGAGACATAAGATGAAGATGTATCTAATGTCTATTCATCCTTCTATTTGGAGAATTATAGAAACAGGTTTCAAGCCCAAGGAATTGGAGAATCTTACTGCTGATGAAGAAAGAGACTCCTTCCGCAACTATCAAGCCGTCAATGCGTTGTTTGGTGCTTTGAGCCCAAGTGAGTTCAATCGGGTTGACGGATTTGAAGAAGCTAAATCAATTTGGAAGATAAAACAATTTGGGATCCCCTTAAGGTCGTTCACGAAGGTACATCAAGTGTGAGGGAAACCAAAATGGAGCTTATCAATGGGAAGCTTGGAAGGTTTATCCTAAGGAGGGAGAAGACTATAAGACGATGTTTGATCGGCTCGTGGTGTTAGTAAATGAGGCAAAGGGACTTGGTTGCAAGTCTCTAACTGATCATGAGGTTGTCAAGATTCTACTTCGGGCGAAGGTTTATCCTAGAAGAAGGAGAAGACTACAAGACAATGTTTGATCGACTCATGGTGTTGGTTGATGAGGCAAAGAGGCTTGGTTGTAAGTCTCTCACTGATCATGAGTTGGTCAAGATTCTACTCCGGGCTATCACTCCAACCAATCGCCATTTAGTGCAAATGATTCGAGATAGAGACAACTATCACTCAATCACACCGCATGAAGTGATTGAAAGAATTCTCAGTGATGAGTTGATGGACCAATAGGCCTCGAACATTAAAGAGATGGCTCAATCAAGCAAGAAGAAGAGCATTGCATTGAAGACGAGCAAAGTGTCAAAGGCAAAAGATGATAGCTTAAGCAGTATTAAAGATGGACAAATGAACATGGAATTGATGGCGTTCTTTGTGAGAAGATTCAACAAATTTCTCAAGAAGAATGGCTACAAAAGTAAAGGTAAGAAGGATTCCGATAAATCCAACTCTTCAAGAAGTTCAAGCAGAAAGTGTTATGAATGTGGTGAAACCGAACATTTCATCGCCGATTGTCCACATAAGAAGGATAAGGACAAGGAAGAAAAGAAGAAAGAAAAGAGTTACAAGAAGGACAAAGAAAAGAGTAAGAGATACAGAAGAGTTCAAGAGGTGAAACTCACATTGGTGAGTAGTGGGATTCCGAATCCAACTCCGAATCCGACTCCGAGTCCGATGATGAGAGTGTTGCTTGTATTGGGATGGCTATTCCAAAAAGGATCTTATCTCTATTTGGTGAATTGACGGATTATGATGATGAACCTACAATGTGCTTCATGGCCAAGGGCCCTAAGGTATCATCAAGATTTTCTAAATCTCTAGTCAATTCTTATACTAACAACTCTAGTGATGATGAGGATGATATGAGTCATGCTAGCTTGGTCAAGATGATGAGGAAGTTTGATATGGGTAAGATGACCGAGCTCATAGAGAGGGTTGAGCAACAAGAGGACCTTCTTGAGAAAGGAGAAGACTTGCTCATCCTTGAAAAGGAAAGAAACCTCCAAATTGAGAAGGAACTTGCATTGGAGAAGAAGAGGGTTGAGGAGATGACCAAGAAACTTTCTGAGGTCAAATCCAAAACAAACTCTCTTGAGATCAATAACTCTTCACTCAAGGAAGAACTTATTTGTGCAAAGAAAGCACATTAGACTCTTAGAGTGAAGTTTGATGATATTTTGAAGAGCACTTCTACTCTTTCAAATGCAACTTGTGACTCACCTTCTTCCAAGAGCAATGGTTGTGCAAGATGCTACAATGTGGATGTGAATGCTTGTGCAACAAACTTTGCCACTTTACAAGATCTTGCTAGTGAGAATGAGAAGTTAAAGGGTCTACTTGAAGATGGTATTCAAAGATCTTACAAGTCGAGTAAGGGACTTAATGAGATACTAGACAAGAGAAGAGGAAATTTTAAGAAGGCCGGACTTGGCTACGTTCCACCTAATGGCAAGAAGGCACATGTTGTGGTGACATCGATCACTAAGCCAATTTATTTTGTGAGAGAGCAAAGCTTAAAGGCTCACGTTTCTCACTCTACCTACATTCTTAGAAAGAATAATTTTGGTAGAGTGCTTGCTTATCATGTCGGATCTAAGCGTAATATTGCACCTTTGGTGAGATCCA
>SPJY01031466.1:0-10376 GCA_005191435.1 Raddia distichophylla
ATTTTATTAATTTCTATTTAGCTGTTGATTATTTCGGGTATTTTTCCGAGGAAAAGTAGGTGAAGATGCTGAGGCCTCTTGTTTTTGCAAAAGATTAAAGTTGAATTATAATTGAAGTCTCATTTTTTTTTTCTACGAGCCAATCTATTTGTGTTTTTTTTCTGATATTCTAACAGTATGTTTTTTCTTCATGAAACTCTTGTAACTAATATTTGTTTTTCTTCTTGAACCCTTCTAAAAACCTATGGGCCCAACTTTATACTAAGGTCATCGCCAACACAAACCTAACTTAGCTTAGCTTAGTACTCTTCGGCCACTATATATTAATCTACATTTTCAACTATTCTCTTTTATTTGTTACGGTACTAGATAATTTAGACCCCCATTGGTATATGGTGATGCTCTCAGTCACCTCAGGCATCCTGAACACGCGTCCATCAAGGGAAGCCGACCGAAACAATGTGACTATCAACGGACAGGTCCGGGCCAACCAAAGGCAAGATCGTTCCGAGCAGCTCTTGGTTGGGTCTCGGTTGGCTCAGTCCAAGAAAGGCCCTTGCTCAGGCGCCTATGTTTGCAGAAAACCACAGGCCGAAGCATTTGTATCAATTTGGGGTACAAAATTCAAAAGTGGACAACTGCGCCATACTACTTGTTGTTGATTCCAGTGGCGTGCCTAGTCACCAATTACCTACTACAACGCACAACATACCACTAGTTCTTAGGCTTTTCCCACAGGGACGGGAAGCTATTTCCCCATTCCGTTAGTATAAGCAGTGGCCCATCACCCTTGTAAGACTCGCACCACAGCTTGAGCAAGCCCCCTCTAGCTCGGCTAGCTCATCGATCTGTACACCTTTTTGTATGAGAATGCAGGCCTATGCGAGGTTGAAATCAAGGTAAAAAATGGTTGCCTCCTGTCTTCATCCCCTAAGAGTTAATTAGTCGTCTCCAAAGCCACCCAGCACACGAAGGAGCCTGTTGATCCCCATTTCAACAAACAAGCTTGGTACTTAGGAAGTCGTATTTTTTTGAGAGAGAACAAAGGTGGATGCACATGGACTTACATCACACACACATGTGTCCATTCAGGGCCGGCCCAGGGCATGTGCGGGCTATGCGACCGCACAGGGCCCCCGAACTAGTAAGGCATCTAAATTGAACTCATATCCTTCAAATAGCCTAATATAGTAAGTATATCTCTATAATTTTCTACCTTATATTTTAGAATAGAGGTAGTACTAAAAAAGAAGTGCATAATTTTGAATTTTCTCTCTTATAATACTGTATTTTGAGACCTACTTGCAACTTTGTTATATTTTCGCACCGGGGCCTCCAAATTGTAGGGCCGGCCCTGCGTCCATTACACACATAGCAATCTAATATAGACACACACCAGAGCACTATATATACATGCAACAACTACATAAGACAGCCTGCACATTCTCGACACCAAAGCGATTGAGAAAAACCACGAAACTATTGGATAGAGGTATGTCTTGATGGTCGGGGATTTGCATATATGCCACTCTTAACTATTCGAAAAGCCCGGTCCCACGGGACCAAGCCTGAGCCCGGCCCGACCAAGTGAGTCGAGCTTCAAAATTAGGCCCGAATCTAGCACGAAGCCCAAAAGGCTGGCCCAAAACCCAAAATCCTATTCTGACCATGACTTATTTCGCATTTTTCTCGGGTCGAGCACGGCCCATTGCACTGGTTGGGCCGGTTCTGGTCGGGCTTTTTCGGGCCGAGTCGAGCCTGGCTGCCCATAAACAGGTCTACATATAAAGTATGTTTTAATCTAAGCCTGTGTAAATAAGTTATCAAATTCAAAAGAACCGAAAATTTGTAAAAATGACATCACGATTATTATCTAGAACCACCAAAGGTAATAAACCACGCCGCCGCGCCCGCCGCGCCATGCTGGGGGGAACTACCGCCTCCTGTGGGCCATGCCCCTGTAGCGGGCCACCCCCAGCTGCCATTCCCCAGCAGGCCGCACCCCCGCCTGGGCCGTCCCCGTGCAGGCTGCGCCCCGCCTGGGTCGCTGCCCCTCGCCTGGGCCGCCCTCGTGCGGGCCGCTCGCCCCACCAGTAGGCCGTCGCCCCAGGCATGCCGCCCCCGTGTGGCAGGCCGCCCCCACCAGCAGGCCGCCGTCCCCTGCGGGCCACGCGCCCCCAGCAGGCCGCCTCGGTGCCCCTAGCGGGCCGTGCCTTCCTGGCAGGCCGCCCGTGCCAGGCCGCCCTTCGGCCCTTGGAAGGCCTCCCCGTGTGGGCCGCCCCTTTGCAGGCCTCGGCGGGCCCCTGTGTAGCGGGCCGAATGGGGAGGAGGAAAAGAGAAGTTGGGCCGCAAATGAAAGCAAAAGAAAAAGAAAGAAAAGAAGGCCTTCAGGCCGAAAAAGAATTATGCAGTATGAAAAGAAAAATAAAGAAAGGAAAAGGGGGAGTTGGGCCGTGGGTTTAAGAAAAGAAGGCCTCCGGCTGAATGAAATTAGAGAAATGAAGAATTAAAGAAAGGGAAAATTAGATATATACCACCGAAAGATCCCAACTTTCGGGATATACCACCGAAAGTTTTCCTTCCCACAATATACCATCCAAAGTTAGCACCGTTAGCATTTTTACCATCCCGTCCTCCCCTCCAAATTATTTCCTCCGCATCGGCCGCCTCCGCGCTTCCCCATCCGCCGCCTCCGCGCTCGGGGCAGGGGGCCCGTACGCCGCCGCGGCCGGACGCGGGACGCCGCCCTTCTCCATCCGCCGCCGCCGCACTCGGGGCAGGGGAACCCGTACGCCGCCGCCCCTGGGACGGGTCACGCCTCCACCCGCCTCGCCCCGGCCTGCCCCACCGGCGCGCCCACCTAGCCCTGCCTACTGGAGGGGAAACCCACAGCCGCGTCGCCCGGGGAGGAGAGCTTCGGCGGCGTCGATCAGGCCACGGGAGGAGGCGAAGGGCAGCGCCGTCTCCGTCTCCCTCGCTGGCAAAGGGCGGAGGATCAGCCGGGAGGAGCGCGATCAGATCCGAACCCACAAGACAGCAACAACAAAACGAGGGAGAGGACGAGGAAGAGGACCAGGGCGGCGGCGGCGGGATCTGCCGGGGAGCGAGGCGGCGCGGCGGTCGCCGGAGGGAGCGAGGCGGCGCGGCGGTCGCCGGAGGGAGCGAGCGGCGAGCGAGAGAGGGAGCGCAGAGGATGGCTTCTGTTAGCAAAGATGATACCCGGAGTTAATTGGTTGAAGCCGTATGAGCTGAGAACTTCCGGTAATATCCATTGCAGGAGATTAAGCCTATAAGATCAAGTTGACTTGTCCTGTACGTCATCTAGCTAAGTAGAGATATGATTGTTAGGTTTGTTAATGACGTAATTATCTCATTGTGTAATTATCTGTAACTTGAGTACTACTATATAATGGATCGGGGCTCCGTTGATGTCCCCTGCGGCTGAAAACAAATCTCACAGCTGCAATCCAATGGAATGGTAAAAATGTTAACGGTGCTAACTTTGGATGGTATATTGTGGGAAGGAAAACTTTCGGTGGTATATTTCGAAAGTTGGGATCTTTCGGTGGTATATATCTAATTTTCCCTTAAAGAAAAGAACAATGAATTGAATGGGGGCTTGGTTTTCGAATTGCATGTGTATTTTGCATTGCGGATTTACGCTTTTACCCCTGAATTTTATGAAAAGAAGGGCGCGGGCAGGGTCATGAAAAATAGGGCTACTGGACAGGTTTTTAAACGGACTAGATCAAGAAAGAAAAGAATGGGCCGGGGTAGACCGGAAAGAATGGGGAAGAAAACCTATTTGCCTTATAAATTTTGTGAATAAGTCCTTGGATTTCCTAGAAACTATGATAAATTTTCTAGGCAATTGTTTTACAAAAAAATCCTTGGCATTTGGAAAATTATATGAAATATTTTCTGAATATTGCAGAAAACACCTGAGAATTATGGAAATTGCACATAGCTTTTCCTAATCACTGAAAATTCCATAAAGGCCCTTGGAATCAGCAGAAATTGAAGAAAGCATATATTCAGGTATGAAAGCATTCTGGGAGTTCATTTTGACCCCAGTTTTGAATTTGCAAGCTTATTTAGCTACTGTTAATTACTTTTATGCAATTACCTTTTGAATTTGCTTTTGTAATTATTAGTTTTTGCCTGTTTATTATATGAATTGGTAATGGCATACAAGTGGGAATATTGGATATACATGAGAATTTATTAACGAAGTCTATCTAGTACCACTCTCTTCACTAGATTACTTATTGTAATCTTCTAAATGAATTTTGAAATATGAAATTGCCGGGTAACATAATTTATGAATTTGGGAAACTGGCCCCTTGTGGCTTGAATATAAGAATAAAGTCATATAATGCAAGACCATTAGGTCAAGATGTGCTATAAATGTGACATTTAGGGGCATTGGTCGAAGATTCGCTGCAAACCTGTTGATGAAATTGCGGCTTATTAGACTGAAAGAATTTCAAAGCAGTAGAGGTGTCTCACTGTGGCTAGAAAAAAAAACTCTTGAAGCAACACCTTTGCATCGCCCATTAATCGTATTGAAGCCACAAGAAGTGGATAAAGAAGAGAAGATCTCGACAAATAGAATTGACGCTAAGAGAAAGTGCATAATCGTATCATTTGACTATGCTGGAGTTGCACTATTAGCATTCTCCCTGGAGATTGTGGTCGCTAATAGACATTTTATGAATTTTAGTATGAAGAATTTGAAGCTCTCGAAGAGCACACTATTTGAAAGAAAGAATTGAACCTCTCGAAGTGCAAACCTTAATTCTCATGTTCATTATGAATTTATCCTATATTCCAATATATACCTTGAAGTTGCAATCAATATTCGAATCATATGAATTATGAATATTGCCATTGCCTGATTGCAACTATGAATAGAACTAGTGTAGTGCCCCATAGAGATATGAATTATGGGTAGTTTAACAACACCAATAGAATTTTAAGAGACGACATAAATTCTATGAGTCTTACATCAGCACTTTAAAGAAGTATTGTTATACTCAGAATGCACTTGAACTCTCTTAAGTTTAAAAGACATCCATTTCGACGGTTTTCACGTTGAGACCAACGAAGATCAACAAAGAATTTTTGTGCATTGTGAAGCATGACGGGTGTGAACAAAGAATATTAGAATTTTTCCCTTCATTTGAATTCGGGCTATACCACATTAGAATGTATTTAGAAGCTCTAATCTCTTTCATCTGGCACCGTAGAAATTCCCATCTCAATTATAGAAAAGATGAGGTGCAATCAACTCGCAAGGACATAGCAATAGTACAATAATTTTCTGAATCATGAACTGGGCACTCTCCTATTAAAGGTTAAGTCGAGTTTTCTCCTTGCCTAGAATGCATCTAGAAGAGGTTCACGGCCGTATGCAGCCCTTGCCAAGGACACTTAATGATATTCTAGTGCTTATAATTGCTTTCTTGCGGTAGGGCATGGATTTATTCTCTATATAAACTACATGTTCGTGAAGCTGATCTCGCAAATCATTAGAATTAAATAATATATTATCTGATCATCACTATGAAGTCCGAAATAAGAAGGACAATGCTAGCTGATTGATGATCATTGAACTATACTAAATAACAAAGAAGAGCACTATATATCTCATGTCCGAGCGTCATGGACTACAGATGTCCGACCGCACTTGCTGAGTTGTCATATATTGAATAAAGAAATAGAAGCCCAATATGAAGCCCTCATCAAATAATGCATGGGACATGTAGTTCCACAACATCCAACTAGTGCAAAGAAAAGAAATTTCCCAATTTGAAATGCAAGTTTTATGTACCTATGCCACACTTGCATTGAATTTAAAAATGACGGTGGATCATTTCCGTCATTAGGGGAAGGGATAGAACCCTGAAAGAAGAATGCCAGGAAAATATGTGGCTAACCTCAGACACCACTAATGCATTCCTATGACATACCCAAAATTCGCTCAATTTTAGCACAAAATTTTTTGCAAAAATCATTTTTGAACCCCTAGAAACCTTCCCTAATTTTCTGAGGATTTTCCAAATCAATTCCCATTTTATTCCTTTAAAGAAATCTCCTCTTCCATTTATCCAAGTATATTCATCCCATAAAATATCATCTTTTATTCCACCATTAGGTTCTCCTTATTTTTCTGGATTTTTAGAGACCAATTTCACATTTTTTTCGAGTTCCCTACAATTTTATATGAATTTCCAAATCCCAAAACATTTTTCTGGAAATTCATTTAATTCTTTCCTTTTTGGTAATATTCCAGAAGTACGCTTTCCTTTTTCGGATTACGCCTTCGGCGTGTCCCTTTCCTTTCTCTCTCCGGTGCGATAAGTGGCTACGGACGACCAAGATTATTCGGGTTTGATCCATCGGCTCAGCGTGTGCCACGTCACCATACCACTTCGGGTAAACAAATCCGACGGCGCCCGTTGTTTTACCCTCAAATCCAATGGCCACCGCTGTTTCTTCCTCCTCCGCCGGCACCGTCACCCTCGAAACAGTGAGTGTCGCCGTCTCCGCCGCGCCGCCCACCGGAAATACACGCCGCCGTCGACACCGACCTTCGCAGCCCATGTCACCACCACCTACAGGATCGCCACGTCGCCACGAAGCTGATCCTCCACGTCACCACCCCTGGTTTGCTCCCTCTCCACTGGAATTCCTCACCGGAGTTCGCTCGCCCGCGGATTTCCTTTGCCGTGGCCGCCGCGTAACCCTCCGCCTATAAATAGCCATCCCCGGCGCTCCGCATCCTCAAGCCACCCCTCCCTCACCACCGTCTTCCACCGACGATCACCGGACCTCCCCCTTCGACGACCCCTTCAAAGCGCCGCCGCCTAGCCTCGCCGCCCGGTCGCCTCCTTCGCCACTGAGCATCAACAGCACCGCCATCAAGTTTGCCATCCCCAGAAGCCCCTTCGCCAGCCACCATTTTGCCGCCGACGACCGCCCTCGCCGTCGGTGAGCCTCCCTTAGCCGCCTCTCATTTTCCCCTCTCCCTCCCACTGCCATGTAGGCCCCACCTGTCAGCCACCTCTGTTAACTCAGCCGCACAGCTCTTCCTCTTAATGGGCCAGCCCAGTTTCGGCCCAGCTCTGCTCGTTTAATTTTTTTAAAACTCTAGATTAGCTTTTCATTTTCTAGAAAATATCAAACCTCCTCAAAAAATTCTGCCAAAATTCCCAAAAATCTAGAATTCATCCTAGTCTTTTATAAAAATATAAAATGTTCATTTTTCAGATTAAAATTCAAAAATAAAATGTTTTCCTTCTCTTTTCTATAGAAAAATGCTTTTAAAATTTATTCCTGTTTTCCAAAAATTCCAAATAAAAATATTTTATCCTATTATTTCCTTTAAAAATATATTTTAAAGATTTTCACCTTATATCTTCAACAATTTCCATCTCGGAACTCCGATAACTCTGTTGTCGTCAACCCCGATCTCTGGAAATTTGTTGATCCACACTTATCCCACGCACACGTTCATAAATTCCAGCTATCCGGAGATCTACCAAAATAATGTCAAAGTCAACCCTCCACTTTATTATATCTGAGATAATGCCAAGAATTCCCATCACCCTTTCTTTTTATAAAATTTCCTGAAGATTTTCTAAATCATACAAACCATCACCATCTTAGTCAACCCTAACCTTTTTCCTAAAAACACCTTTTTAAAATGATTTCATGCATCTCTATTTTTCTTTTTATTAAAATTCCCTTTCTTTTTCCTTTTTCCCAACGTGTAGAAAACGAATTCATTGCCCCCGGATCAGCATAGCAGAATTTTCAGGGCAATAGTGCAGATATAGAAGATCTAGCCGAACCAGACAGGTTTCCTGTTCCCTAATGTTATTTTATGCATTTATTTTCTAGTTAATTAATTTTTGTCCAATTGATTTAAAAATATTTATGATTGCATATAGGCATAATCCCATTTAGATTTTAGCCTCCCTTTTAAGTCATAGGAAAACCCTAGGAAATACATTTAGCCAAAATAATGGCAAAGTCTCATATAAGCATGTAGGATCATGATTGCTGCATTTTAATCTGATTTCTGGTTAAGTTGGAAAGAGTTGAGTTGTTGAGGTTTTGGTTAAGTTAAGGTTGGAGTGTTGTTGGTGTTGAAGGAAGTTTAGCGTGAACAAACGGTGGGAATGTGAGGTGGGTCGCTCTAGAAGCGGTCTAGAGGACACTTGTTTGGGGGCCGGTGGTTGGTTTGTTCGTTGCTCTTAACTGAATTATGTCATGATAGAAAATACCAAACCATATTACTGATCATTTTATGGGTAAAGCTGGGCAGATTTTGCAGAGTCGTTAAAAAAAAATCATCGATGGACCATACTTATGGGATATGAGGTTGTATCGCAGGGGTGGTTCCTATTCTAAATATTGACATAAATCAGGTTAGATGTGAGGTTGTAAGGCTGTGGTTGGTCTGGTTTAGAGTCAGTTTTAAAAGTCTGGTTTTTATCAAAAATCTCTTTTAAAAATGTTTTAGAAAAGAATTGGCAAAATATAGGATTTTTATAAAACTATTTGAAAAATGTGCATTGAAGTCTATTATTAAATCTCCCTGTCATTTTCTGTTAAAACCCTGCATGTAGTTAAGAGGTTTGCAAATGGAAACCTGTTAAGACGTAAGTGCTTACCCGTTCTTTTTCGGGCTACCTTTCTTTTGGGTAGGCCCTTTCTTTTCAGCGGAAGAATTTTCATTTGAAGACCTGGAAGATTTTGCTATAGATTTTTAGTTATCCTACACTCGAGCCATGCCTGTGGTCTTGAAGTGTAAATTTTGGAGGTGTATTAAAATATGTAAGCAATCTTGTAAAATAACTCTAGTTAATCAATAAAGTTTGGTTGTTTGAGCTATTTCCAATGCAACTGAAATTCTGGACAGTTGTATTTTCGGGCATCTCCCGGGGTCCCCACAATTCCCGCGCATGAGCCGCACTAGTATGAATTTTAAAGCATTTAAGAAATTAACAAATGAACTGCCTAATCATTTTTATGATTTAAAGGATGTGATCAAGTCGCATTACTGACAATAATGCACCAGAGAGGGTTGAAATATCATAGAAGGTATTTCTCATTCTGTTCCGAGGCCTCAAAGAAAAGGACAGAAAATCTGGTTACTCGAATCCCAAGTATCCTGGGACGTCTGGAGAAAAACGGATAAGACAGCTTGCCACAACCGATCACTAAAATACCCCAAAGGAATAAGAAGGGGAGCCAGTTGAGACCTGGCGCTGGTGAGCAGCCTGCTAGCGAGGCACTTCTAGATTTGAATTTACCGATACAAGAAAGAATTAAAGAAGAAGCCGAAAGACATGCAAACGAGTTTGTCGAAGGGCATGCAGACGAGCATGTTAATGCACACATCGGTAACCATCTAAAGGTCCTTACTTCCGTGATTGGAAAATAGTGGTGTAGAGTAAGTGATAGTGCAAGAATCACAAGTGCACGAAGCACCCTATGAAGAAATGGCCATAAATTCTGTGTACTCCGAGGAAATATTGAATAGAATCACAGCCAATGTCGACATATAATTTGCAAAGAAGATTGTCAAAACAATTGAACTAGATCCTGGGCCTGCATCTCTCATTGAATGTAAGACACGGCTGGATCAGAAAGAATGGAAGAAGACAATCACCACGAAACTATTCTCTTTGAACAAAGGAGAAGTGCTTAGGCCTCTGCGCCGCACACTCCCTCGTATATGCCCCGTCGGCCTTTGTTCGAAAGAAGAAGTGAAGAAAAATAAAATGGTATGGTACAAAGCAAGGCTAGTAGCATAATGTTTCACTCAGTGCCTTAGCGTTGATTATGAAGAAACTTATTCCCTAGTCGTGGGTGGTGTAACCTTTAGATACCCTTATCTCAATGGCAGCACTCAACTGAAAGTTGAGAAAGAAAATGAATTGAAAGGATGTTGTAACTAGAATGAGACTTGGATGGACTTATATGTGAAGATACATGAGTATCATTGTCTTAAACCAAAATAGAGCAAATAGAAATCTGTACAGTGTAATTCTTCATATTACCATACAGACTGAACAAAAGAATAAAACACATACTTGAAGTATGAGAAAAGAATAAATGGATTGGTCATTGCAGCTTAGGTTAACACCTTGAGCATATGCCAAATTAATTTCGTCACACCAGTCAACCTACACGTTGATTATGAAGAAACTTATTCCCTAGTCATGGGTGGTGTAACCTTTAGATACCCTTATCTCAATGGCAGCACTCAACTGAAAGTTAAGAAAGAAAATGAATTGAAAGGATGTTGTAACTAGAATGAGACTTGGACAGACTTATATATGGAGATACATGAGTATCATTGT
>SPJY01031469.1:1886-79767 GCA_005191435.1 Raddia distichophylla
GAAGTAAACCAGTTAAATGCCGATCCCGATAGCGACAGTGGGAATAATCGGCATTTGAGAGTATCCTTCGATGCGGCCTCTCCGCACAGTGCAAGAAATCTAGCAATATGCTCGCGCGTAGAGGTGTGATCACTTCCGCTGAATTTGGCATTCGCGAAATCAAGAACACAGTACTTGTGCGGATATTCTGTTTCATTGAAACCGATGGATATGGCATAGTGTAATGCGGTGCAATTTTAGGAGTGTTGAACCCGCATTGCTTCATCATGTTATAAACCAGATTCCTTGTCATCTCCTCTAGATTTTCACTTATTCCCGGATTAATCGGCTGATAAATCGGTTCTGGTGCCGGGATTATAGCCTGATTATTTGATATCATCTGAATCGGAGTTGGATTGATTGTCAGTGGAGGACTTGATTGGGAGGTTCCAGCATGTGATGCGCCTGGCTGAGTATAAGCTGGATACTGATTTCCCAAGTTTATCCCGTGCGGGATATTCCGATTCCCTTGAGGAGTTTGGCCAGTTATGATGTTGTGTAGCGCGGCACTAGTCCCCTCTTGGACGATTCACCCTAAAACCGATGACTGATCCAGCATCGATCGGTAAACAGAGCTATTGATCTGATCTCTTATTACTTCGGAAAAGTCTCCAGTGAGCAATGGATCTCCGATGGAAGTTTTCGTAATCTGGCCACTACGAGTTTTTCGATAACCAGTAAGCATTCTTTTCTTGTTTTCTTCGTGGATCTCGGCGAGCCTATCTTCGATTTCCTTTTTCTGATTTGGGCTCAATTCATCGAACGTCACTGCCTCGGCAGCGTGCTTGAGCGCCTCCAACGCCGCCTCGGTGTCGGTGCGTGTCATCTTGCTGATTTAGATTCTTGGGATCCCACCGAGCGTGCCAAAAAGTATGTTGACACAAAAAAGTGATTTCTGTGAACACACGTGCGGAAGCGTCAACTCTGGGATTGTGTCGCAACCAAAGACGAAGCGTGCCAGTCAATTTGACCTGTAAATTGACAAGGAGAAAATCGTCAGTAACTTGGCCCTAATCGGCTTTCAAAGTTAGCCAGATCAGGTTATTCGTAATCGGCTTTATACGATCCGATTACAGGATCTATCGGCTTAAAGCCAGATAGAGCAATTTAAATGCAAATATTCCTTAATTTCAACTTCTATACTTCTTTTTGGTATTTTTACATAATATCAGTAATAAATCTTTATATCAATTTATTAAATTAAATCGAGAAATAGATTGAACCGATTGGTCAGGCCAAGACAGTATTCAAATCTAAATCTAGATGTAAAACAATGAACCGATCTAAAGGATTTAAGACCAATATGGGTAGATGCAACACTGATCGGCAAATAATTTCACATGTAAGATCCTAAACGAGGTATACACAAGATCGATTAAACGAGACAGTTGCATACATCAGATTCAGGAAAAGACAATTACAGATCGATTAAATCGAGACAGCGTAATATGCGAGAACATATTAAAGATCGGTAAATCCCGAGACAGTTTAACATGTTTTGTATACACGAGATCAAGATGATGCAGCCATGCATACGGGTTACAAGGAGAGAATCGATTATCCCATCGAGATAGCTTTACCTGCGAGTTGAAGCCTTTCGACGAGGTCGATCGGATTCGAGAAAGTAGTTGTGTTTGATGTATGATCTTTTTATTCTCGATGCCTAAGGTCCTATTTATACTATTACAAATTCGATATCGATACGACCTATTTTACCGCGTCGCAAAAGATATCTTCCAATCTGAACGTATTTCTTCCGGAGTCTTGAAACTATCGGTATTCTTCAATAATCTTTTATTCTTTGCCTATGAAGCCCATTATCAGATTTGGCCCAATAATTCCGATGAATTTTGCCATTTTACTATATCCGATTTTCCTGCCAAATTTGGGTGTCAACAACATGGTATCGATTTGAATGTGGAACTAGAACAAAATGATCAAGACAAGCAAAGAGGCAAGAAGAGGAAGTCTCCTTGTGCGACTATGCCACATTTTAGATCCCCATTGAGCAGAATGTTGTTGTCGCCAAGGATTCCTTTACTTGGAGCACGGCTGGGGTCCCCTTCAGTGAAACATAGGACATCGCCAAGGATTCCTCTACATGTTATAGTATTTCTGTACTAATCCGCCTCAAGGAGCTCGTCCAACACCTTGTCGTCGAGGTACTCTAGCTCGAGCTTATCGATGAAAGCAAGGTTGCGACCCCTCCCTGGTGCGGCGGCCGTCACCGCCGGTGGAGGAGCGGCCAACGAGGACTCGCTGTCCAGTCTACCACCTATGGCAGAGAGCACACCGAAGAAGTTGAGCATGATGGTGGCACCCTTCATGGGAACTTGGCGGCCGCCCTCAAGGAGCAGTGGCGGGATCGGCGGCGGTGCACAGGAGGAGAGAATGGCAACTACGCGTGGGAGAAGGGGACCACAGCAGCGCATGGGAGAAGGAGACGGCGGCGGAGCGCGGGAGGATGGGAACGGCGGCGGTCGCGGTGCGCAAGTAAGCAAAGATAGTTGAGCAAAGACACAGGCAAAATTGGACAATCATGTTTTAAATTTTTGCTACGAACTGGCAGCGTCAAATATTTTGATAGCTTCCTCGTTGAACTGGTGGCGACAAATAAATGGGGATGGAGGGAGTACCTTGTATGTCACTAGTTTGAATTGTAATGTCATTTGTGCCATCGCAAAATCGTCGTTACCTTATATGCCAATAGAATTTGTTTTTATTGTCTTCTATGACAATCTGTTAGTTAACACCGCTAGAACCCATCGTAATGCCCATATTACCCCTCTTGAAATCAACCCAAATTTGTATTTGATAAAAAACAAAGATTTAATTTTTAAAAAGTTTAGTCAAAATTCAAACTTTTGAAATTTGTTCAAATTACAAAAATGGTCAGATTTTTTTAAAAAGGTCAAATATCAAATTCAAAATTCATTCAAGTTTCAAAAAATTTAAAATTTGGTCGGATTTCAAAGTTGAAAATTCGGATAGGTTTAAAAAATCAAGTTTGGTCAATTTCAATTTTAAATTTGATTAGTTTTTAAAAAAATTGAATTCCGGCAAATATCAAATTTCAACAAGATTTTTAATTTTGATTTCATTCAGATTTTAAATTTTCAAATTTCTTGGATTTTGAATTTTTATATTCGGATAGATTAAAAATTTTCTTGAGTTCATTAATATTTTTAAACTTCAAAATTTGGTCAATTTTTTATTTTAGAGGATTTAAAAAACCATGTGGAAAGGGTTCATTTTATACATAAAAAAGGTTTGATTAATGGATTTTTGTCCAAAATGGCATAGAGGACATTTAAAAAGTTATTGCAATCGCATATAACGAGCATACAACTTTGTAATGGCATGTATGGTTCTATCTGACTTTGCAATGGCATGAAAAAATTGACGCTTACATAGATGTGTGCTTGATGGGGGTACTAATATGGGTGCTTCATACTGTGATCAGAATCAGTGTTGTTTTCCATGAGCTTTGGAGAGCTAGAAATGAGAGGGTGTTTAATGGAATCACAGTGAATAGTCAAGAATTAAGGCTAGAGTGTGGCTCGTTTGGATGGATGGGGGAAGATATTTGAAAATGCTCAATTTTGTCAGTAAGGAATGGGAGGGGGTGTTGAAAGAGGGAGTACAAATCAAGAGTTATTTTGATCAATGCGGACACGATAGTTAGGAATGAAACTGGACAAGCAACTATAGCAGTAATTGCAAGACTTCAGAGGCAAGGTCTTATGGCATGTTCAAAGTAACTTAATCTTATTCGTTCAGCTTCTTACACAACTAATTTCAGCTCAGCCACTCCAAACATGCTCTTAGTGCTGGAATTGGAGAAAGCTTTAGAGCCATTGCATCCCAAAGAGACAGAAACAAAAGCAGTTATGGTGGGTTTAAGGGTGGCCAAGGAGCTAGGAGCAGGGGATGTGATCCTATAAAGCGATCGTAAGAGTTTGGTGCAGGAGTTGAACCTGCACCTTGAAAATAGATCACAGGTAGCATGGCATTTCGCTGAGGTGAGCACTTTTCTAGATTCATCTCCAAGGGTGAAGGTGGGTTTTATATTGAGAAGCTGGAACAGAACTGCTCATAACCTTGCTGCTTGGTGTCAATATTTTGATCATGGAGGATCTTGAAGAAAATATGTTTCTATATGCTTGTATCGTTGCAGAGCAAACTGTTGTAATCTGATTTGGTAGGAACGAATGTCCCATCAAATTTTTGGTTCGAACGCAACAATATTATCAATGGTTTGGTCATGTCCTAGATTTGACTAGGACCATCCAGATCACCGACCAAACATACCCGTAGAGCTTTCCTCAAGCTCGAGCCTGGCCTGGCGTACTTGTGCGGCACAAGTAATTGTGCTTGTGCCAGCACTGGTGGGCTTTTTCCATAGTCCGATCGAAAATAAAACCCTACTAACCCCGTTGCCACATGGGCCGTCACTCCATCTCTGCGACTCTCCCCGTCCGCCGTCTCGGGCTCTCGCTGTCTCCTCCTTCCTTGTCCCCGCCGCGGCGCCGCGCAGCGAACCGCCGGCCTGCCGACGAGCCGGTGGAGACCGGAGATGTGGCGCCGACAGCAAGCCCTCCTCCGCCGCGTCTACCCGGCAGCGCGGGCCTACGGCGCTGCGCCGGAGGGGAGGAAGGGAAAGACGGCGCCTTTGCAGGTCCCCGTTTCTTCTTCTCAGTAGGTTTTGGCCGCGGCTGGCTTCTTTCCTTGCGCGCAAGCAAAGCCATGCCTCTCGATTTCATCTGAGGTTTCCATGGGGTGCTATTGGCTGGTGCGTGCAGGCGCGGGGCATGGTGGACAGGTTCCGCCTGCGCGCCAAGGGTGGAGATGGCGGCAACGGCTGCATCAGCCTCCGGCGCTCCAGGTCCGACCGCGTAGGCAAGCCTGATGGTGAGACCGCCGCCCCACTCCCCTCTCTGCTGGCTGCTGGCTGCTGATAGTGCTAGTTTATGCGGGGTTCATCAGTTTTCTCAAAAAAATTTTGAGATTTGACTCTCAATTGGCACGCATTACATCATGTGACACTGATATATGACACTAGACACATCCGGTCCCATATGTGTATCACATATGGGTAGGGTGACAAATCCTGGAATGTGAATTTTAAATAGTGGCAAATTCTGATATCTCTTGTTTTCTCCATTAAGCTCAGCGGCTTTTGGATGTTCAAGTTAATTACTTTCCCTATCAATTTTGATGTATTCCTGACTCAAAAGTCAAAAGTATTTTGGTTCTGTTCATTTCAATCGGATGACTTATTTTTGATCTTTGATTTCTATCCTCTCATAGTGTTAATTTATCTTCAGATGTTGTTCGTTCATGCAATCCTGTTTGATGAGCTTCACGTGTCAATGCGACGCAACATTATAGGATCACATTGTGTTGATTGCAGCACTGCAACAATATTTTTACTGCCTCCCCTGTTTAAGTTTGTCAAAGCTAGGTCCTGGTACATAGTAGTAGTATAATTTAGTATTCAGCGGTAACCGTATTATCCACAGCCTAAAGCAATGCGTCCTGATCAGGTGCTGCATCCATAAAAACGTGCAGGTGGTAATGGAGGAAGAGGTGGTGATGTCATTCTTGAGTGCTCAAGGTCTATCTGGGATTTCAGTAACTTGCAACACCAAATGGTATGTTTTCAGACCATCATATTGTGTCATCTCGTGTTTTCCCAGAGATCAATACATTTTCTAGGATGGCTGTGTAGGATCCATGTTCATGGAAAGAAAAAGTGTCCTAGGGAAAAAACAGAGTCATGAGTACTGTTAAATTAGAAGGGGCTGATCCTGCCTTTATTAAGGAACCTAAAATATCTCATTAACATGATATGTGGCTTTCACCTTGAGAAGTCTGGAGAATTAATGCTTACCTGACTTTAAGTTTGTGTACTTCACGTTTTCCAGAGAGCAAGCCGAGGAGGGAATGGAATTTCTAAGAATCAAATAGGAACAAGAGGATCTGACAAGGTCATCACAAGCATATGAATATAGAAGTGCTTTCTCTAGCTTTCAAAGTTTATTGCTTGAAAGAAAAGTTAGAATTCTGACGTTGGCGTACCACCTACTGTTTTTGTATGTCACAGATTGCTCTAGTGCCAGTAGGCACAGTGATTCACCTAGTACAGGGGGAGCAACCTTCGGTTGCCATAAATAAACCGACCAGAGCTTTAGATCCTTGGGATATCCCAGATGCTGCAGACCACTCACCAGTCAATTCCACTCAGATGAACAACAAGACCATGAATGGTTTGGGTGACAGTTTTTCAAACAATGCTGGGTTTTCAAACAATGAAGACTGTGATGCAAGTAACTATCCAGATCAGGTGGAGAACGATGAAAAGAATCAGTTTGAGGATGAGGATGAAGAATTTTGGGAGAATGAAGACGAATTTAACATGGAGGACGAGGGGGAGGAGGCAGAGGAGGAGAGAATTGAACAGGAGGTACAATATTCTGTTGCTGAAATGACAAAACCTGGGCAACGATTGATCATAGCACAAGGAGGGGAAGGTGGGCTAGGGAATGCTAGCATCGGCAAGGATGTGCGACTGTGCAAAAATAGACAGGTGGAAATAGCCCGCTTGAGTACCGGAGAACCAGGAACTGAGAGCTCTCTTATATTGGAACTGAAGAGCATTGCTGATGTTGGCCTTGTTGGTATGCCTAATGCTGGCAAGAGCACGTTGCTGACTGCTCTCTCTAGGGCTCGTCCGGAGATAGCTGACTATGCGTTCACCACATTGAGGCCGAATATTGGTAGCCTCACCTATGAGGACTACTTCTCAGTGAAAGTAGCAGATATACCTGGTCTGATCAAAGGCGCTCATGAGAACCGTGGTCTGGGACATGCTTTCTTAAGGCACATAGAGCGCACCAAAGTTCTGGCCTATGTTCTTGACCTGGCAGCCACACTCAATGGTAGAAAGGGTATTCCACCATGGGAGCAACTGCAGGATTTGGTTGTGGAGCTGGAACATTACCAAGTGGGCTTGACAAAGCGCCCATCATTGATTGTTGCGAACAAAATAGATGAAGAGGGAGCCGATGCACTATACAGTGAACTGAAGAGGAGAGTGCATGGTGTTCCAATATTTCCAGTATGTGCCATCTTGCAAGAGGGGGTACCAGATCTGAGGATCGGTTTAAGAGACCTTATGGATGCCTCAGATCCTGATGGCGTCGATTTGAGCAAAATTATTGTGGATTGAGGCTACATTTTTCTTTTCAAGCACTAATGCAGGCGTTGCGCGTTTCAGCGTTTCCGGCCGTAGCGTAGCGTTGCTCGCCGCTCGCGCGCTGCCGGAAATTCAAAACGGCACGCGATGCAACGCTACGCCACGCCAAAACGCGCAACGCCGCAGTGAAGAAAAAATTTTGGCATAATTTTTATCTCAGCACCACATTGCTTGGAGATGCAATGGAAATCTTTGTTGCAAAATTTTCTTAGATTATTGGTTCCTTTTCCTTGTTTTATATACATGTAGAATACGCAGTAGATCATCTACTATGTTTCAAAGGGTCTTTGTTCTTTCAGAAGAGCAGATATGTATAGTGCTACTAGCCTACTACGGTCCTTTCAAGTTTCAACTCCCAAGTTGGAACTGTAGTACCTGAAACATTGACCTTGGTCTAAAAAAAGTAAGGATAACTGCATCTGCAATTCAGAACAGTATGCCAGTTTTTCATGTATGTATTGCCCTAGTTAGCCCAGAACTAACTTTTCATGGCGTATTAACATGACCAGTCTGATCCAGATGGCATGAACTGCTGGCGTTTAATTTCTAACTTGCGATCTACATCATTGATCGTACGGAAAAAATTGAGAAAGGAAACATGCAGGAGGAGAAATATATTTGCAAAGACTAGTACAATATCCGTGCTCTGCCACGGATCATAAAGGGATCATAGAAAAACATAGTTTGTAGAAAAATATATAAGCATAAAAGGTGATTTATAGAAAAGACATTATACATGAACTCATTTTAGACCGAGTGTATGGCATGTGAGGTAACGTAGCTTAGATCGTTTAAAGGGTTTCGAGTGGGGGAGACTGTGAGAGTTTCACGCGCGAGCCATAGGAACTATTGGATGAATTTGAATGGTTTGAATTTGTTTGATGAGCCATCACTCATCACCATAAGATGCTTTTTAGGAGTAGAGATATATTTTAATTAGTTAATTAGTTGATTTTTGGAATTAATTAATCAATTAATTAACCAGCCTACGGGCAGGGATTACATAACCGAGCCGAGGGAAAAAACCGAGGGAGGCCCGGCTCAGCTAACCGACCGGTTTTCGCGGTTAACCGGAAATTTCGTTGAAAAACCGGCTAGATTCAAATTCATATTCAAAAAACGGCTTGGTCGGTTAACCGACCGGTTTTACCGGCTAGCCTGTTTTAGCTGAAAATAGAAAAATTAGAGGAAAAAATAGAAAAATCAATTTAAAAATAGGAAAAATTATAGGGACATACAAATGTCAATTTGTCTATAATTTGGAACTAATTTTACTGTCGAAAAAATTATAGGGACATATAAATGTCAATTTAGCACTGATTTGGCACTAGGGACATACAAAAATTATAGAAAAAATAGGAAAAATTATAGGGACATACAAATGTCAATTTGTCTATAATTTGGAACTAATTTTACTGTCGAAAAAATTATAGGGACATATAAATGTCAATTTAGCACTGATTTGGCACTAGGGACATACAAAAATTATAGAAAAAATAGGAAAAATTATAGGGACATACAAATGTCAATTTGTCTATAATTTGGAACTAATTTTACTGTCGGAAAAATTATAGGGACATACAAATGTCAATTTAGCACTAATTTGGCACTAGGGACATACAAAAATTATAGAAAAATAGAAGAATTGCTACTAAGTTCTTTATTTCTACAAAATTTCGACAGCACCTCCCCTATAATTTGGTCATCCACTCAGCAGACAAAGAAACATAATTTACATATTTCATAGCATATATTAAATATCCACCATCTTATTATTTCATACATAGTTCACAACTCAAGATGTCATACCGCTGAACTTTGTATCAAAAGCTTACCTCAAGAGTATTAATCAGGAACGATGAATGGAGGGAGGCAGTGGCACGCCGGCACCTACAAATGAGACATAAAAAAATTACACATGCATATTATAAAGGAGTACCGTCGAAAGAAGTCCCTCACCTCAGGAGGGACTGATTTACAAGGTTTCACATTGCTGCCACGACCAACCAAGTGGTGCTTAAATCTGCTTGCGCCGCCTCCCGCTTTGGTTTCTTTGCAGAAATTGCATTTGAATCCCGCTTTCACTTTCAGACCATACTCCCAAACCGGATCGCTAGGTTCATCCGCCATTCGTTCAGGGTCTCACTGCATGGCAACACAAAATCTTTTCGTAATAACCCTAAAATAAAACTAACCCTAACCCTAAGTCCCTAACACTAGCAGTGCATTTATCAAATAAAAAATATGCAAAAAACCTAATCTTTATCTAACCCTAACACTAGCAGTGCATTTATCAAATAAAAAAAAATCACGCGGGAGGGGGGGCCGGCCAGCCGGCCACGGCCACGCAGAGGGCTAGCCGACCGGCTAGCCGCTGGCCAAATCCGGCTAGCCGCTGGCGCCTCGCCGGCCAGCCGCTGGGCGCACGCCCGGCGCCGTCGCTCACCTCGGTTAGCCGCTGAACCGCGCCGATTAGCCGCCTAGAAGTCCCGGCTAACAGCCCGAATCGGTCGGCCCGCACCGGCTAGCCCCAGATTTGCCGGCTAGCCGCTCGGTTTCACCGGCTAGTCGCCCGGTTTCGCCGGCTAGCCATGCGGCTGGAGCGCTCGGAAGGGAAGGAGAAGAGGGGGGCTGGGGGCTAGGGAAAATGGGGAGGCTGGGCGCTCGGTCTGTGGGGAAAGTGTCGGTCACGGCCTTACGGGTAGGGGAAGGATCCAAGGAGGCAGAGGTCAGGTCATATATATGGCATATTCTTCCTTTATTTAATTATTTTTATTCATATCCAACGAAAGACACATAAATATTTCGAATTTTTAAATTCTGTTTCAGCCAATAGTCATACAATAATGTTTACTATTTTATGGAATTTTTCAGATTTTTTCACGAATTTTCAAATTTGAACCAAATTTAGATTTAATTCAAACCTAACCGACCTGTTTTTCAAAAAACCGGCCTGCACCAGTTCACCCGTTAACCACGGTTTTCGACCGGTTAACCGCGGTTTCGTAATCCCTGCCTACGGGTGCCTCTAGAAGCTTCCAAAGCGGGAGTCCTTATCTTTTAATCACGAGATCAACTAGATCTTTTGCATGTTTCTTGGATTAAACGAACTGCCATCTGCTGCAATAAAAAGGACCCCGTCAGCTGGCTCTAGGGACTTTTCCTCCTTATCTCGAGCTCAACAGCAGCAGAGAGGAGGACCAGATCGATCTGCTATCTGCGCACGTGACACGAGGCGAGGAGAAAAGCTGAAAAGGTGAGCTTGGGGGAAGGAGATGTCGCCAGTGGAGCCCGCGGCCTGGCTCTCTCTCCAATCACTCTCATCTCCCGTGACTCTCCCTCCCATCTACCTCTCTCTCCTCTCTCCCATGTTCTCTTCCCATCCTCCCGTTCGTAAGCTGGAAGAAGGAACCGAGGGGAGGGGCTAAGCTCGCGCCGGCGAGCCGAGGTCGCCGCCTCCCCACGCCGTCGGCGCGCTCTCCACGTTGTCCCCGAGCCAGTGCCTCCTCCGTCGGTGCGGAACTCATGTGGCGGCATCCCAGGTGTTGTGGCCACCGGTGCCTCCTCCGTCGGCGCGGAACTCATGTGGCGGCCCTCCCCCTCCCTCTTCCTTCTTCATTGGGTAGGCTTGGCGGGGCTAATGGTGGCGGCGGTGGTCCACTCTGGCATAGCGGCGCCAGATCCGGCCGGTGGGGCGCCAGATCCAGCGTGCCCATGCTCCTTCTCGGCCGGGGATGGCTCGCTGGCGTCTCCCACGCGGCCGTGGCGGTGGCCAGTGGCTGGCACCCTAGGGCTGCGGATCACTCATTTGAAATGGAGGTGCGAATGGATTGGGCACAGATGGCGGTGGAGCCGTGGGAGGATGCTGACTTTGGAAACGTGGGATGGGAACCGTTGGATGGATTTGAATGATCAGGATTAGTTTAACAAGCCATCACTCATCACCACAAGGTGTTTTTTAGGAGTAGAGATAGAGATGAACTGGCCTGCTTGCTTTTATTTTCTCCCTTTGGCACCTCATCGTCCTATACTAATCCAGGTCGCTAGCTCATGGTCGGGAGACGGCTATTAATCTTTGATTGTATTTGGCTAAACATTGAAATCTACTCCATCCCGTACATACGTTTTAAGATTCAAACTTCTTAATATTTGATCAATAATCTATCCAACAATATGTAAATTTTGTTGATGCACAAATAAGATCATTGGATGGTCATAATTTTGTTATTGAAAACAATATACATTGAAGTATAGTTCTGAAAACCGTACCAAGTTAAACTGCACTTTATATTTTTAGACTTGTTTGCTTGATGTACTAAGCTTGCCAACAAACAAAACATTGCCACGCCTCAAGTTTTTTAAAGGAAAATTGATAAAGTTTGGCAAGTGATTACAGAACACATTACACAAATGATTCCAGAACTGGAATAAAGATATGTTCTGCAGCTCAATCTTAGCACAGATAGATGCACATATTAACTGATTTACATCAGAATGGAATATATTTTACAACATCGCAAGAAAAAACACATTCCCGTTTAGCACAAGTGAAGTGGAGATACTTAATATATCCACCTCTGATAAATTAACTGATTAAGGATGGCAAAGTCAGCATGTTCAGGGCATTACGTAATATATCCACTTCTGATAAATTAGGAGATTCAGGTTAGTCTACTGCATTTGCAGAACTTCGTCTTCCTCCTAGAGGATTAACTGGCCGACAGCCGCAAAGAATGGTTATTCATGAATAAAGTCCGTAGCTCAATGCCAGAAAAATATTTCTACTAGAAAAGCTAAAACAATAGCCATCTTACACAGGCGTTAACTTCATATCCTGCAAGCTAGTCAAGAATTAATAAGGATTGATCAGACTATTCCTAAAAAAAGGATTGATCAGATTAAGATCTTCGAAACATAATATGAAATGATAAGAAAAAGATCACACACCATATAAAATATAGCCATCATGCATATTACTAAAATTCTAACCCCTAAAGATCACCACCGATCATGCATTCAGATTGATCAGACTAAGATCTTCGAAACATAATATAAAATGATAAGAAAACGATCACACACCATATAAAATATAGCCATCATGCATATTACTAAAATTCTAACCCCTAAAGATCACCACCGATCATGCATTCAGGTCAGCAGAAGTGTTCATTTCTGTTAAAAACAAAGTGCCTAAAGTACAAATGCTGGCATGGTTGGTTTCTCTTCCCAAAATGATGTATCACATTACAGGGCTTGATAACCAAACAGAACCAGATGAACCTGCAGGTCAAACTGCCGTGCTTTAATCTTTGACAGCAGTCCGCAAAATTTTCACTTCATGAATGGGCCTGAATCAACAAAAGTAATGAAATTAAGATTAAATAATGGAGATTACAAAAAGAGTTTTAAGTATTATATCGTGACAGAAAATACATGAATTGATCATAAGTGAATTTATGGATACATGGTTTATCAATATATAAATTATTCACCAGGTAGAAGATACATCCTTTATGCAAAACAATGTCACTTTCACTGGGAAAAAAACTCCAATCAATGGTTATATGGCTAAAAGAGATGCAATTCTTTTTTGTCTTTTTTTTTATCACTGGATCTGAGGGCTCACTTAATTCGGTTGTACAATTGTTTGATTTTTTTTGTATATTTTAGTCGGTTACATTCCTTCAATTTTTGTCTATTTCCAAAATTGAAAACTCGATCTGATTACACAAACGATGTAATCATGTTACATGATGTAATGCGCTTTGATAGAACTCATCTTAAGAAAGGGAAACGAGAGGATAGTTAGACAGTGTGATAAATACAATTATGTGATACAGTTGAGATATTACCTATCATTTTTGTCAGTCTGGACACTTCCAAGGCGCTTGACGATTTCCATTCCTCTGCATACTCTCCCAAAAATTGTATGCTTTCCTGGAACATAAAAATTGCAATAATTATCAACAATGTAGTCCAAATTCCCAAAATAACAATTTCATAAAAGCAATCCAGAATGTAATCTATGATGACAAATGCAGGTCTAATTGACATCCTGAGAGGCTATATACTAAGAAAAAACACTCATACATGCAATAAAACAAAATAAAAAGTGAAACTCAGCTATATACCAAAAGCTTAAAAGCACTGTTTTAAATATCGCGCTGTAGTGTCGCTATAGCTCCAATATAGCGTTTGGGACGCCTCAACTGCTACACATCAGCTGCTCTAACGGTTTTGTCCGATATCAACGATATATTTTGCCAATAGACCTGATATCCGCTGCACACTATATGACCGCTATTGCACAAAACACTAAAATTACATCCAACTTAGTAATATTGAGTAAAATCAACTATTGCATATTCACCGAATCATATTATTCCCTCTAGAAATCACTATGTGGTATATAGTAATTAATAGTAAGAGATTTTCCCCTCTCAGAACTGATAAGAGGATTGAGTGTGCATCAAAGCTTCATGTTAAAGACAGGCAGATGCAAGAAAAAATATTTGACGAAATATAAACATATGTGGATCTTATTATATTGATGCTATCCTAGTGTAAATATTTGTTATGTGATATTTTTTATGTTTTATACAAATTATGCCAAACATTTAGGCCCAGTTCTTTTCAGCTTAACAGCTTAACGACTTATCTATGTTTTAAAAAGACAAGCTTTGAGTTTTTTTAATCCGTTTTTTCGTTGTTTTAAAAGTGGGTCCTAACGCTTTAAAAAGCAAGTCAAACGAAATGGATCCGAATCTCGAGACTAACTCGAGAAGCGCTTGAAATTCAGTCATTTCAGTCGTTCAGTCATTTAGCCGTTAAAATCAGTTGAAACTTGAAAAGAACAGGGCCTTAGTTTTAAGATTAAGTACATCCTTACAATTTATTATTATATAGTTGAGCATGCAGCATCCGTTATATCGCTGATATACGCTATCCGCTATAAAATTAGTTAACCGCTACACTTCCGCTACACGCTATTTAAAACCTTGCTTAAAAAAATTAAACTCTTAGCCAAGCCAATCACACCTCCTTCAAAATGAAATGATCAGGTTATTCAATCTTAGCTACATCTTTTCAGGTGGCAGTCAGATTAGCCATCAAGCGATTAACATGTGCAATTCCAGCTTTCCAGCAAAAATATAAACAACATTTGAAGATAGGAAACATTGAAAAGCGTATACATGCAGAGTGCCAATGGAGGTAGCAGTGACCCAAAATACTAGCCTCACCATCAAGTGACTGACAAGGTGCAAGAGTGATGAAGAACTGGCTTCCGTTTGTATTTGGACCAGCGTTTGCCATTGATAGAATCCCAGCCCCAGTGTGCTTCAACTCTGGCCTTATCTCATCCTCAAACTTTGCTCTGCAAAGACAGAAAAAACAAGCACACTAATCTCAGCTAGGATCCAAACATTGCCCAATTAGTGTAAGAATGGCACAAATATATCACGTACAATTTTATTATATCATCAGCGAATCAACAAATTAGCATTTTTATCATGACCCATGGTGACCCCTAGCCGCTGCAGTCCCTCCTTGGGGCAAGGCTCTGATACCATTTTGTTGTGACCCTTGGTGACCTGTAGCGGATGCAGCCCACTAAGGCAGTCCACTCGTCATGACCCCTGGTGACCCCTAGGCCCTAGCGGACGCAGCCCACTCACGCAGTCCACATCAACATGGCCCAATATCATGGCCCACAAGAGAGACCAAACCTTGGCTGCCAATGCAGCTGACGCAGAGGGCCCAATCAGTAATCACTAATCACCCCCAAATACAGTCCAATGAGGGAAGGAGCCCTCTTCCTTTTAAGGTGAGATTTCAAAATGGGACTATTTCATAGTCACAATACACGCCCTCCCTTCGGGCAAGACTCTGGTTACCATTTGCCATAACCCTTGGTGACCTCTAGCAGCAGCGGAACCCTCCAGGCAAGGCTCTGGTGTTGGTGACTATGGACCAAACAAATTCATAACACCTATCGACTTCATTTTACCATCAGTGAATAAACAAATTAGCTATCCAAATCCAATGGGTTCATGATGAAAGCTACCATTGGGCATTCGGGCTTCAGCGAAAATGTAACCTTAATTCAAGAGGAAAGCAAGATTCAATGCAGCAAACAGGACACTCACCCATAAATGGATTCACCACCTCTGCCGGTTCCAGTAGGATCCCCACCTTGCACGATGAAATCCTACAGCACAGGAATCCCAAAAAACAAAAGAGATTACTGATGTGGCAAGATCGCTGGATTAGGCCGACCAAGAACCAAGGACAACCCCAACAGCGAGAGAAAAGGAACGACCTTGATGATGCGGTGGAAGATGACGTTGTCGTAGTAGCCGCGGCGCGCGAGCTCGACGAAGTTCCTGCAGGTCTTGGGCGCGTGCTTGTGGTACATCTGCCAGTTCCGCGCAGCGTCCAAACGAAGAGAGATCAGAAGCGAGATCCCACAATGAAGCTAGAGAGAGAACGAAACGCACAAGGGGGATGGGGTGAGACCGTAGTAGTACCTCGACGGTGACGGCGCCCATGGATGTCTCCAGGGTGACCTCCGGCGTCGCGCCTTCCGCGCTGCCCGACATCTTGGACCCGTCGACGGCGGCCGGCGAATGGAGAAGTGAGAGGGAAGGAGGAGGCGGCTGCTCGACTAGGAGGGGAGGACGAGAAGACCACGGGCACGGAGGCTAGGGCCATCATCCCCCTCCGCTTATCGTAGCCAGTCGATATCAATCCGACAGTCGGCTGAGACAGGGAGGTGAGCATCTCCGACGGACACCCTGTCCCTCCATTTCAAACTGTGGTTGATTTTTAGACACGTCGTCTTATTTAAAAAAATTATGCAAACATACAAAAATATAAGTCATGCTTAAAGTATATTTAATGATAAAACAAATCACAACAAAATAAATAATATTTACATATATTTTTTTAATAAGACGAATGGTCAAATAGAATATGCTAAAGTCAACAGTGAACTATAATTTGGAACATAGGAAGTACTATATAGAGGAGTAAATAAAGGAAAAAATTCTAAAGTGTGTAGTGTAATTAGTAAAAAAATTTGGTGGATAGAGAAGACCCAATAGTATTTTAAAGGGGAAATATAGAGGGGGCTCTTGGTGATGCAAAGACGGAAAAATTGCTCGAGCGTGGGATCACCATATTACCATCAAACTTTAGCATGCCACTTTGCTTTGTATATTGGACACTTTATTATCATTTTTGGCTTTAAAATACAAATCCACACTATATCTGAGAACCGAAAATACATTTGTACCTTCTTCCTCCTACCTCTCCTCTTATTCCTCTCTTACAGCCATGGTAGCTCCCGTCATGGTCGTCCGTGAGATCGACCGGAGCAATGGCAGTGCACGAAGGACCTTGCAGCCATGGCCATCAGCGAGCTCCCAAGCCACAACAAACTTGGCCAAAGCCAAGGAGGCGACGGTTACATAGTGGGCGCGGTCGGAGGGGAGCACAACCTTGTAGGCAACATCATGGTTACCCCTCAGGACCCCTCCTGAGCAGCGTTAGTCAACGAAGTGTGTAGTGCTGAGATGGATCGTCGTGTGGATGATCTCGATAGGGAGGCAACAACCACGTCGCATCTATCGTGATAGCCTCACACTCCATACATCAAGGGTGTTTCGCGTGCTCTAAGACACCAAGCCCACCATCGAATTGTGGATAAGGAGGTTGACCGTCGCCGGTGGGTGGGTACCCCTAGTTTTCACTCGGCTTATTAGAGATATAGCTCGGTTTCGAAATGCACTGGTTGAATACTAACATACAGGCCGACCTGGGGTGAGCTGAGTACGTTAACATCCAATCCGGCTGCATAGCACAAGCAATCTCTATTAAAACGAGTGCGAACTCGGGTATCGGATATGTGCTTCAGTAACGGCTCCCAAGATCAGCTACCATTACACACATATCCTTATTTTGATCGATAATCACAGCACATAAGCAAATGGTCACGACCTTGTATTACAAAAAGGTATGGACTGTTGTCCATACAAATAAGTTTAACATAGTTCAGAGTGTACGCAGCGGAATAAGTAGTTTGTTTCATAAAAACAACAATAGATCAACATCCAAAAGCAAAAGTCCAGCGTGGTATGCCTTCCAACCCAAGGGCAACCGACTGGAAGCTAGAACTCGGCACCGTGCGCATTAGTGTCGTCATTCCCCGCTTGATAGTGGTACTCAAGCGTGGGGTCACTATCACCTGCAACAATTATCAGCACATTGGTTAAGTACAGATGGTACACAGCACTATAAGGTACTTATAGCCTTGTTCATGCGTAGTAGATATCAACCGGAAGGCTAGCAAGACCATTTCAGCATAAAGCGCATTTAAAAGACGTAAGCTTAAGTAGATTGTAAATGGCATTTGAGGAAAAGCATGTAAAGACTTTTGATCCAACAGTAACATCATTAAGTGTAACATATTCAACTTCATCAAGATCAAATCACCGGGCTCTATCCGCCCATGGTCTCTATCCGACCATAACATCAACGGGACTCTATCCGTCCCCGGTCTCTATCCGACCGATCACCACGAGCAACCCAATGCTCGGAAACATAGCCCGGTCCATACCATAACCAATCCAAAACCCAAGTGCTAACCAAAGTGTCTCGATTTAACGAGCTTTCATCCCTAACCAAGGGGGAGCAGTCTGTGCGAAAGCCGCGGCAGAACTCCCAAGTCCGGAGGGAAATCCAGTCAGGGATTTGTAGACCTCATTGGGCTGGAGGATGTCCCGGCCGGGGTAGGCGATCTCGTGGGGCTCTTCTTCGCTCTCCTCGCAGAGGGGCGCAAAGTGAGGCTGCCGACGGATCCTCCTGAAGAAAGCACGTGCAGAATTCTCCAAGCCAAAAGGCAATGGGTCCCATTGAGTGCGTGCGCCTCCTTGCTGAAGGGTCTCCCGTGGGGGAGAGAGGTGAAGATTGCCGATGCCATCGGCAAGGAAGTCGAGGGTACCGAAGCGAAGTATCTCCCCCGGCCTCAAAGCGACGGGTGGCGATCTCGAAGGAGCCATCTAGCTTGATGAAAATCTTGATGCTGCCTCTACCTGGCGCGCCAACTGCCGACTGGTGACTAATTGGGGGGTCACCGCCGGCAATGAATTTGTACGAGGGGACGCTAATCAAGATCTAGACTAGATGGTAGCACAAGACACGGGTTTATACAGGTTCAGGCCCTCAACGGAGGTAATACCCTACTTCCTGTGCTCTGGGATTATGTGGTAGATCAAGATGCGGGATGCAAGATGATGCTAGGTCTCCTATCAGATGACTCGTGCCGATGGCCTCCACCCCCTCCCTTTATATAGTGTAGGGGGGACGAAGTTACAGAATGTCGCGGGGTATATGGCAACTATTTCTATTATGCTGTTACATGGAATGTATGCATTGATCTGCTAATTACATGGAGACAGTCCATATCCTCGGATCCTTTCTTGAGGCGCAAGGCGTGTGTAACCCGAGTAGTCTTTATCCATAATAGGCCGACTTGGATCGCCACCCATCTGTTCCCTTATGGGCCTTCTAGAGGATACTCGGGGCCCATATAGTCCACAGTTGTCCTTCGCCATCTGGTCGCCACGCGCAGTCGCCCTGGGCCACGTGTCGCACTGTCTGGAGCACCGCCCATTTCGTCCAATGAGAAGGTAGTTATCGGGTCTTTGTACGGGACAAAGAGAATAAAGGAATAATAGGGATTTACTTCACTCGAGCTGCCTCTAATAGGGAGAGATAGTCTTCCTAATTAAGCTCGGGCTCTTCTATGCTTGGTTAATCTTCCCCCGAACTCGGTGAAGCTCGGTCGGCGCGCTTGCTTTCCTGCTCGGACAGTAGCTACGGGTCCTGGTCGTCCAACGTCCAAATCTGGTCGGGGAGACTAGGTGCGAGTAAAGGGTCACTCGGGCTAGCTCAGTGGGGTGCTTTCCAGCTCGGCCAGCTAAGGGACATGCCCAGCGGGCTATATATAGTTGCTCGCCCAAGCCCGGTCAATATCTACCTCACCATTCTGGTAGCTTGGGTGACTGGTATTCTAATGGTTTTAGTTTAAAGTCCTATGTTCCCACCGTATAACCTGATGGATGAATGCATATCAATGAAAAGTTTTAAGAGAAAAACCAAATGATCACAACAATAGTATGAATGCTTAATCAAAAATGACAGCTGGGCTGTTACAGTCATGGCAGCAAAGTTAAAGGGGTCATGGCTACGCTATAGTGGGATTGGATGGCGGATTGGGGGGCTCGTCAATAACAATGATGATCATGGTTAGGGAGCTTATTAGCGGGTGGGTTGGAAAGGTTGTTGAAGGGAAGGAACAAGCCCTCACGGAGAGGAGGCACACTAGTCATTTTGTGTGCCTACTTTTAAGGAATAGCGTGCCTACGATTAGGAAAAAAGGTCTAAGTGACAGTGAATCAAGACGTTCACATATTAGTGGTATTTTATAGTTTTACGGATCATGGATAGCACAATAAAATGAATCCCACTCTGGAAGTGGCCAAAATGGTATATAAGCAATTTTCTCGATAAGATAGGTTGGTGCATGTTTGTGTGTTTCATTATGCTGCATTTGTTGAGTCAGGCTAGAAAGAGAAATGTTTGGATGTTGGTTCACATACATATTGATACATTTCATTGCACATGTATTAGGAGTTCCGAGAGGGCCGTTGGAAGGAACTCTATGCCTAGAGGGTGTGAATAGGCAAATTTAATTTTTTGTTGTTCTTCAATTAAACATCATTATTAAGAATGAGCCAATCCTAGGTTCTAGTGTTCTAGCAAGCGGAAGCAAAAGAACTAATTAACACTAGCGAATCTAATCCATCATCACAAGCAAGCAAATGCAATTCATCGATAAGTAAATGTGATAACAAAACGAGTGAGGAAAGACACGGTATTTGTTTAACCGAAATTCGGAGCCACAACTCCTACTCTCCGTTGAGGCTACACCTTGCGCACAAGGACCTGCTACCTCTCAAGCCGCACGCCTCACTTATTCCCTGGTAGTCATTTCGCCACTCTGGCGAGGTGGACTCCATCACCCGTACACCGACCTAAAAGTAGATACACACCAAGGCCTACTCCCTAGCCCACACCTCTGAGAAGAGCACCGTCTTCAAAGGTAATAAGCCCGAACCGCCCATGCCAGATCAAAGGACTTCCATGAAGCTCAAGTGCGGAAAGGTGGGTGGAGATGGAAATTTGGTGGAGGAATGGCTCTAAGGGCGTGTTTGGATTGCGGCCGCTGCGCGCCGTCGCTTGTGTTGGCGCGCGTTGGCGAAGAAATTGGCCGCCCTCGCCAACGCTCGTCTTCACGTTTACTGTGCGCGAGCGCCGGCGGGATTTCGAGGGCGAGCCAACCGACGGCAGGAATCCAAACAAACGCCAAATTTCGACGGCTCGCCAACCCTTGGCACGGCGCGCGGCGGCTGCGATCCAAACACGACCTAAAACACCCCTAAGTTGAGAATGTGATGGAGCAAGCTGAAATGGAGCAGCAAACCTAAAGAAGACAGCCCACCAAACTCTATTTATACCCCCACAAAGCAAAACTAGCCATTAGAGCTCGCGACGGCTCAAAAAACTAGCCATTAGGCAACGTGAACGCATGAACATGACGAAGTTAGGGTTAGAGGTTTTTACCGGACGTGTCCGTTACCGACCGGACGTGTTCGGTGATGTTGAGGCACACCTGTCCGGCTGCCACCGGACACACTTACTTATCTTAGGGTTTCTGGTTACGACAGGATGCATCCGACGGCCCACCGGACGTGTCCGGTGGAGGAATTTAGCAGACAGAGAGGTTTCGATCCACGGGCGCATAATTAAAGATGCCCGTCGGACGTGTCCGGCGGGTTTCGATCCACGGGCGCATAATTAAAGATGCCCGCCGGACACGTTCGGTGGGACTGAGAAAACAGGTGCTGTAGAGTGGCTCAAGCTCTATGTCTCTCGATTTCTCACTAGACTTAAGACAGGTTTGAGTGAGAATTTGACTCAAGAACAAGGTTTAAGGAAGAGCAATGATCTAGCAGGATCGACACCATTCAAACCCCCTTTGAAACATGGGCAAATAAACCGAAAAATAACCTAGCTGGCGGTCGGTCTGCAGGGAGCTAGCGCCGCTGTCCCACTCTCTTTGTTCAAGGAGATGGCGGCGGCAGGAACCCTAGCCGCCCCTCTATCTCTCTGTCACTCCCGCGTCCTCTCTCTACTCCCTGGACCTCTCTCTACACAGCCATGGGAGGTGGTGGCTGGAAGGGGGAACCCTAGCCGGCCACTCCTCCCGTCCTTTTTTTTTTCCTTCTTTCTCTATTTCTTCTTTCAATCTCTCTCACAAAAATAACTGATGATAAAATAAAAACGGTACACAAAGCTAGAGAAAAATATTTGGTGAATTTTTCTGGTCTTTATTTCTTATTTTTGTTCCACCTTACACACCAAGGGTAGACCCCTCTCTCCCCCACACACCTCTCTCATCTAAGGCTACATGGTGGTGGAATGGCTTCGACCCTAAGCCCTCAACCCCCTCTTCTTATATAGGCACCCTAGGGCATATTCCCCCAAATATTTTGACATCTCGGGAATATTCGGCACCGAGCCACGCAAGGCCCGCACCCGGGTTTTCTCGCAGAGGCTAACCCGTAACCTCCAGGGTTTTAACCACACCGGCTAACCCAGAACCAAACCAGGGTTTTCCACGGGCTAACCCAGAACCTGACAGGGTTTCTCACACTGGATAACCCAGAACCGAACAGGGTTTTACCACCGGGTAACCCGAACCGAACCAGGGTTTTCTACGGGCTAACCCAGAACCTGACCAGGGTTTTGATACCGGCTAATCCAGAAACTAACCATGCCCGAATCTTCGAGCGAAAGCCAACCGCCTCCAACGATCCCTTCACCTCGAAGCATCCACGCAATTTCCTCGGTCGCCAGCCCATGCCTGGGCCCACCGGATTGATCAGCTTCGCCACCATGGTTACCGACGCCACAGCCTCCAGCTGCCTCGAATCCCTTGCCATGACTAAGCTTCTCGAGTACACCATCTCATGTGACCGCTAGGTCATCGAACCCGGTCTCCTGCACGCCTCCGGATGCACCAGCCTCCAGCTGTCCCCGCAAAGCGTTAGCCACGTACCCGCCGATACCTCCATCACTGAAGTGAACACACACGAAACCAACACACTTTACCTCACCTGCAAGGTTAGCTCCACACAAGATCAACCAAAACCAAGCTAAACATCAACACGTGTCACGTTGACACGACCCATGAAACACCATTCGCTCACGCTCAAGACAGCGCAAACAGAACACAACTAAACACCGTCCGATCGAAACTCTCGCACAAACCTGTCACTACTCAATGTGTTCGGTCGACATCGAACATCATCCGCCAGACACTCAACTCGTATCCGTTTCACAAATGCAACTCAACACACTTCAAAATCACATAAAATTCATCACTACACAAGGGAACCCACCACATGGGTCTCAACAAAATGAAACCTGACCCCTAATCTTATCTAATATATGCGTCCAACTGGACCCCAATCTGTATAGAACATAAATCAACACATTAATCAAAATGCAACGGCCAATCTATTCACAAATATGGTAAACCCTAGCCATGCAAAGACACAAACAGGGCCAAATCTTGACAAGAAACTAACCTCGACCTCGATGCAGCCGTCCACTTGATCAACCTCGCGTGGTGGCCACCATGCGCTCCTCCAGATCGTTGTGGGCGAGAGACCGGTGGCGTGCGAGAGAGAGGAAGGGAAGTGAGAGTGGAGTGCGGGAGGAGAAGGATGTGTGTGCGGTGCTGAGAAACATCCTTCTACTGGTTCCCTTGCTCATGGTCCATCGTAGACAAGCTGATATGGCGACGATAGTGGCAAAACCAGTGCCAAAGTGGCAAAACTGCCCTTTGAAATCGGCGCGGGGTCCTATTCGTATTGGTTTCAATACTTTGTGGGACAGGATACCTTTTTTTGGAGCTCAGAGGTTTTTGTGCGCCCAAGTCCATATTTCAGGGGGTAAGTAGACTTTTTTCTTTTATTTATAGGCTGGCAAACCGAAACAAAGTTTGTTACAACAAAGATTTCATCGGATAGATATTACAAGCGATAAACACCGCATGAGATAATGACCAGGAGAGGATAGGGGAATTTACCTACAGGCCACCCAATTCGCAGGCCTTTACCCAAACGACATTAATTTCGTCTGCCTTTACGTTGGCGACACTGGTAGCACAGATTTCTTACCCTGGCGACATTTTGGTCTTTTATTCCTCATTTCCTGTTATTTAGCCATTTAATCTCAAGTGGTTTGACCCTTTTGCCCCTGACCCTTTTTTACCTTTTATTTCCTTTTGCGGGTACATGGCTCACGTGATTAGAGTAATTTGCAATAACAAAATACTTGAACGTGTGAAAATAATATTCATAGATTTGAAATTTATCTTTTTGAGTAAAATTCATCACATTTGACAGAAATTTATCTTTTTTGATAGGAAAACATTTTGGGGATTCGTGATTATGCAAGAATAAATTCCACCTCTTGAAAAGTTAAGTACCCTAAAAAAATAACAAAAAGTTTTAAAATATTTTTTTTGAATATTTGAAAAGAACCACTAAAAATCCTATAAAAATGACCACAAAATGATACAACATGTGGCTTATAAAAAATAACAAATTTTCAATTGGTAGAATTTAATCTGATTTAAATTGAATCAACGGGGCTTCGATCCTAGCTGGGATTTTATGTCAATTGGTGCAAGGGTACCAGAGTATCAATTTAGACCCATATATGTGCAGATTGTTTCTTGGGCGACAGTATAACTACGCAAAGCTTGTTAAATATTTTTATTTTAACTCATATGTATATGTTTATTAGATTCTAATTAAAAGGTTCAACTTCAACATAACTATAGGGTGCCTGAAATTCATAATTAAGCCCCTATTTATATCATTATTCTTTGGTCAAGTTTTATATGCAACCCTTGGTTTTATATGAGATTCAGGAGTCTTGTGATGCCACTAATGCTCAGTGGTGAGAACGAGACAGAGATTTGGAACTTTTGCTTTATTGCCTTTTGGATGTACAAATGAACAGTGTGTGTAAAAGTTATACAGGGCTATATAGTAGTACTGTACAAAAGGGTAGTTGCTGCCTTTTCTATAGCGTAGAGATAGTTTCCTTCTTAATGTTGATCTACCGTTAATCCTATGATTAACGATCAAGTTAATCACGAGATTAACTGCCATTAGTTATTTGTTAATACATTATTTCTTTAACAAGGAGTTTGATAATTTGTACAAAGATCTCTTTAAAAACTCCTTCTAAAAACCCTATGGGAAAACAAACGAAGAAAATCCTATTATATGATCTTGTATTTATATCACCAAGTATATCATATGCCTCACTAAAAACTCCTTAAAAAAAACCCAGTGGGATAAAATGGATGGAGAAAAGAGTGCATTCTATTTTAACTTGTATTCATATTGCCTCATTAAAAACCTTTATATGAGAAACTTTTTAGGAAAACTCATACAGGGGAAAAGAGTGCAATATCTTGATTATTCAAACAGGTTTGCTCAGTGGGATTCTCCCCCTGAACATTGCAACTCACAAAGTCTTCTCATACCAATCCCATGTACACATTTCCAAAATGTGGACTTTGGTAAAGATTTAGTAAATATATCTGCTAAGTTATCACAAGACTTTGTTTATAAAATTTCTATCTCTCCACTTTTCTGGAGTTCATGAGGATAGAATAATTTGGGAGCAATATGCTTTGTTATATTACTCTTAATATAATCTAGTTTGCATGTGCATAACACAAGTTGCATTATCTTCATAGATAATGGTAGGAGATCCATTTGAATTGATACCACATTATCTTTCAACATGGTTAATCATTCTGCGAATCCAAGCACATTCACGTGATGCTTCATATAACACAATTATATCAAAATGATTAGTAGATGTGGCTACTAAAGTCTGTTTGCTAGACTTCCATGAAAAAGCCTTACCACCATAAAGAAACACAAATCCAGTCTACGATCTGGCATTGTGGGTATCAGACAAATAGCCAGCAACAGTATATCCCACCATAGTCATATCTTGATTTTTCTTATAGAATAATCCAAGATTTTGTGTGCCTCTAAGGTACCTGAAGATATTTTTAATGCCATTCCGGTGTCCTATTGTTGGAGCGGCACTAAATCTTGCCAACACATTAACTGAGAATGCAATATCAGGCCTGATGCAATTTGCTAAATACATTAATGCTCCAATAGTACTAAGATATGGGACTTCCGGTCCCAAAATATCTTCATTTTCACCCTTTGTTCTAAATGGGTCATTATCCCTATCAAAGGATCTCACAACCATAGGGGTCTTAGATGGATATGCTTTATCCATATTGAACCTTTTCAATATCTTTTGAACATAAGCAGATTGGTGCACTAGAATTCCATTATGTAGGTGCTCAAGTTGCAAACCTAAGCAGAATTTGATTTTGCTTAAATCATTCATTTCAAACTCCGTCACTAGATGAGTGCTTGCTTCTTTTATATTATCAGTTGTTCCAATGATATTTACATCATCAACATATATTGATATAATACAAAACCCACTTTGTGTTTTCTTTATAAACACACAAGGGCAATCATTATTATTTGAATATCCTTTCTTTAAAAGGAATTCACTTAGTCGGTTGTACCATATTCTCCCCGACTGTTTTAATCTGTCTAGCGACCTTTTAAATTTCACGCTATACATGTTGTGATTTTTTTAAGATTCAGAAACTTAACCCCTTCAAAGAATTTCATGTAAATCTCTGAATCAAGTAACCCATATAAATATGCAGTCACAACATCCATTAACTGCATAGTCAAATTCATGTTGACTGCCAATGATATTAAATATCGGAATGTGATTCCACTCATCACAGGAGAATATGTTTCATCGTAATCGATGTCGGGTCTCTGCGTAAACCCTTGTGCTACAAGACTCGCTTATATCTTACCACCTTATTGTCTTCCTTTTTTGAATAAAGACCCATTTATTTCCAACAGGAAATACATTAGGAGGTGTCGATATTACTGGACCGAAAACCTCTCTTTTATTAAGCGAGTGTAATTCTGCCTCGATTGCTTCTTTCCATTTGACTCAATCTGAGCGCTTCATGCACTCTGCTATGGTCTTAGGTTCTGGACCCAGATGAATGTATTCAGCAATCATAGTGGCAAAACATATGTCGACAATTGTATTCTCTCTTTTATACAATTCTCCTGTATTGACATAGTTTGTGGAAATTTCCTCATTTATCTCTTGCAACTTATCGTGATTTCCCACAACGATCAAGCTCAAGGGTTCTGATGTCCCAGCATTTATAGTTGTACACATATCTTTGTTGTGATTATCATCATTAAGATTACTAGCATTTTGAATTACTGATTTGGTTAATATACCCGCGTTGGACTTTTGTTTCTATGTACGTCTCCGTGGAACCAAGTCCTTTGCACCCAGAGGTCTCCCCCTCTTCCTTGGATTAGGGGCAAGAGTGGTTTTCTGAGATACCTCCACTCTCACGAGCACATTTACGGTAGGTATATAGGATTTCACAACTCCCTTATAATCAGTAAATGCATCTGGCAGCTCATTTGTAAATTTTGTTTGCAAATTTATGATTTTTCTAAACTTCTAATTCAGATTCATTAGTATGTGCATCTAAGGATTGAATACCATGGCATCCCATTTTATTTCTCGGCATTCCTTGTGATACTTGTCTCCCCCTAATGCTGGGAAATTATCCTCATCAAATATGGAATCAACGTACCTAGCCGTAAACAGATCCTCTGTTAATGGCTCGAGGTATTTTATTATTAACGAAGAATTATACCCCACATAAACCCCCAATTCCTGTGAGGGCTCATTTGTGTATGCTGCAGTGGTGGTGTCGGTCCATATACACTGCAACCGAATTTCCGCAAATGGGAAATACTTAGTTTATTTCAACATACTAACTGCAACGGTGATATCGTATGATATGCAGTTGGTCTCAATTGTATTAATGCGGCGGCATGTAAAACTGCATGGCCCCAACAACTAATTGGTAATCTACAATTTGTAAAAGAGGTCTAGCAATTAGCTTAATCCCCTTAATCAATGATTCTACTAGCCCATTTTGTGTATGGACATATGGTATATAATGCTCTACATTTATACCCAAAACCATACAACAATCATTAAATGCTTTTGAGGAAAACTCAGCAGCATCGTCCAAACAAATGGACTTTATCCTATCATTAGGATGATTGGCTCTTAATTTAATTGTTTGGGCAATCAATTTTGCAAAAGCATGGTTCCGTGTAGACAATAAGCTAACATCGGACCATCTTGTCGATGCATCACATAGCACCATAAAATACTTAAACGGCCCTGACGAGGGCTCAATAGGGCCACATATATCACGTTGTATTCTTTCCAAAAAATTTAGTGTTCATCTCTAACTTTGAGATATGAAGGCCGTATTATGAATTTCCCTTTAGCACAAGCTGTGCATATGAAATTCCCAGGTTTCGGGAAATTTGAACTTTTGATATTATGACCGGCAGAATGATTTACAATTTTCCGCACCATACCCATACCAGGGTGACCTAGGCGATCATGCCAGATCTTAAAACAATCTAGGTCTTTAAAAATTGTTTTCATCGCAACATGTGGTTCAGGTCTTATATATGTATAGTACAATCCAGAAGAGAATGAAGGAAATTTCTCCGCTATTTATTTTTTATATCCGATATATGCTCATTATGAGTTTTCACATGGAAACCATTCATACAGATATCTTTAAAACTTAATAAGATACGTTTTGAATCAAGATATAATATAGCATTCTCGATTTCAAGCATAGTATCCATAGGGAGAATTATTGTTGCTTTCCCAGAACCAACAATTAAAGCATTGCTTTCTGCGATTGTCATTATATTTCCGTTTCTTTTAGTAAGATTTTGGAAAGGAAAAAGTCTACTTACCCCTGAAGTATTGAGTCGGACGCACATAACCCCCTGACTTCGAAAACCAGGTATTCTGTCCTTGAAAGATTCAAACCGGTGCAAATAACCCCCGTGAGTGGTTTCACATGTGGTTGTTACTTCATCGCTCCACATGGGTGGTTTTGCCACATAAGAGTTCCACTTGGTATTTATTTTTCTTTAATCTATTTTTAGCACGGCCCACCCTCATCTTCTTCCTTCACCATCCTCCTCTTCTCTCTCTCTCCCTCTCCCCTCTCTCCTCCCCGCCCCTCCCCACACCGGCCCCTCCCTGCGCCACCCCTCACCGTCGTCTCCCTCTCTATCCTCTCTCTCCTCCCTCTCTGTCACTCTCCTTCGGGCCGCCCCTCCTCCTCCTTCTCCCCTCCGAGTCGCCCTTCCTCCGGCCTCTCTCCTCCGACTAGCGGCGGGAGGCGATGTGGCGGCGGGAGGCATACGTGTGTGGTAAAGGCGGAGGGTGACGGACAGCGGCGGCGCGCGGGTCGCCCATGAGCGCCCGCGGCGCCGCATCAGGAGCCTCCGCCAATGCTTCAGCCACCTCCACCACGGGCACTGACGGTCCCGGCGCGCTCGAGTGCTGCCCCCTCTGCCGATGGCAGCTAACGGAATCCATAAGCAGCGGAGGCGGCGCCGCTATGATGGCTGCCGCAATCGCCCCAATCTCCTGTTCCGCCGCGACCTGCGGCGGAACCTCCCCCTGCTCTGCCGCCAAAGCGGCGGCATACGCGGCGTCGGCGGCAATCTGCGCCGCCACCGCGTCCTCCTCCTCTTCCTCCGCCGCGAGCGCGACCGCAAGCGCCTCAGTTGCCTCTGCGTCGGCTTGTACCTGGGCGTGCGCCGCTAGCTCGGCCGCCTGCGCCGCGACAACGGGGCCCGGCCAGTCCACCTCCGCTTCGCCGGGCTGAATCTGCGGCAGAGGAGGAAGCGGCGGTAGGTCCTCCGTTGCCGCCACCAACCAGGCGTACAAAGACATGCTCTTCCTTTCCTTCCCTCTTCTCTCACTACTCTCCTTCTGATCCGCTCTCGCGTTGAGGGCTCTGTTCTGTTGATTCGAGAGTGGAAGAAGCCTGAGTGGGAAAGCTTGCAGCACGGTGCGTTGCGCCTCGCTTTATATAGGCCGACGACTGTGCAACGTCCTGTCGCGCCGCGGGCTACCCGAAGCGTCGCTGCGCGCGAAGAGATGGGCAAATAAAACCCACTGCCCGAGCTGAAGAGACGCGAGCGTACGCGCCGTTTCGCGGAATACTAATCGCGCCTGTCGCCGCACGACACGTGCCCTGTCCCACCGTCAGTGGCATGGGAAAAGTAACCGCGAGTCAAGGCCTACCCCGTAGGTCCTGGCCCACCAACGCGAGCAAAGCCCAGCGGTGCTTTCGTGGCTTGACGCGTGGCCTAGGTCGGGTGCACGAACCGGCGTGGGTGGTCTCGCCTCCGTATCCGTGCCTGGCAAACGTGCCCTCGCTGTCAGCGGAACACTGTGCCGCGCCGCAGAGCCCACAGTGCGCGCGACTTGACACAATAAACTAAGGCAGAAAATGGCTAAGCCCTTCAGCCACCTCGTACTGCTCCGTGCTTATCCGATTAAGCGAGCGCCTAAAATAAATTACACAAAATGTTCGTGGCACAGAGTTCGGGAGCAGGTAGACCGGGTCAAACTATGGCCCGCACTGCAGCCTGAGCTTCTCCAGCTCGGTTTCTAAATCCCGGATCCGCGTCTGCGCCTGAAGCAGCTCTATGGCTCACGCGGCCATGTCATTCTGTTCCTGGCGCAGCTTGGCCCGGGCTTCAATGAGCTCCTCCTTCTGTTCCTTCAGGGCTTCTGACTCTGCCACGGACTTCACCCCGGTTTCGCGTAACGCGGTATTTTCTGCCGCGAGCTTGTTGCGGGCTTCCTCGAGCCCGCGAACAATGGAGTTATGCTCAGACTTAGTGGCCGCTAGCTCGTTGACGGCCGCCTCTCTGCGTTTGCACTCCTCGTCAAAAACGATCCGGGCCCTATCCGCTTCCTCGCGAGCCGCCTGGGCTTGGCTCTTTGCTGCTTCCTCCACCTCCTGAGCTTGAGCTAGCCTCGTCATGGCCTCTTGCTCCTTCTCCTGCGCTGATCTTAGCACGGCCTCCAGCTCGGTGACACGCGCCGTGGCACGAGCCTCGACCAAGGCGGTTAGCCCATCCGCGCGCTTCGTCTGAGCCCGGGCTTGCGCTAGCTTGGCTGAGAGACGCTCGATCTTTGCCGCGTCATCATCTGACTGCCCGCCCATCGCTTCCATCAGCGAGGACGTGCTGGCGACAAGCGTATAAAGCTGATACAGGGAAAACCAGATCAAAGCGCAAAAAAATTCAGTACTTAAGCATAACACGTAGGGCCAAGGGGCTACCTTCTTGGTTGGAGAAAGCATGCTCTCCGCCCTTGCTCCAACAACTCCGCACACATTCCTATCGAGCCCACGGTCAGAGACCTCCTGTAGCGGCAAAGGGGGGTAGCCAACCGACTCCTCTCTATCCTCCTCCAATGGCGCGGAACTCGGTGGCGCTGGCGGCGCGGCTGAAAGCAAGGCCGATGTCCCGACCGCGGCCACCCGCCTCTCGGCGTCCTCCAGCTTGGCCGCTAGCTCGGCCTTCGCCGCAGTTGCTTGCTCCGCGGCCAATTCAGCTTTGCTAAGTCGGGCCTGGGCCCTTACCAACGCATTCTTTAGCTCGTCCGCCGTCCGCTTAACCGTCGCAAGCTCGGTTGGGTCGTCCCGCCCAAGGACAGGGTAGAACTTCGGGCGTGGCAGGCCTGTTCGGCCAGCCTCCTACGACCTGGCGGCATCCTGTTGCTCCACCCATTCCACTCTGGAGTGGCGGAGATCCAGCCCGCAGACGCTAGCGGAGCCACGCTAGGCATCACTACACTTGCCCAACCATCTGGCGTCAGCACGCGGACCGGCTAGATCCAGTTGACTAACAGCATCCGCCGGTCAGGCGTCGGAAGCGCTTTTCCAACCAGGGTCTTGAAGTAGTCTGCGATTCCCTTGCGGTCAATTGGCCACCACCCATGCGCCGTGCGCCCTTCAACGCGCAGGGGTGTGATCCACACAGGAAGATCGCTCAGAATGACCTGCACCTTTTCCGCGACCTCCGGTGAGGTGTCCAGTACCGCCACTGGTAGGTAGTACGACAATCCTCCGCGGACCGGCTGGTTCTTACCCTTCAACTTCGCCAGCCCGGCAGCCTCTAGCTGCGCCAACTGGAGCGCCCCTCCTCTAGGCTCGACCGTTTCGTCCTCCGTCAGCCCGGCGGCCTCTAGCTTCTGCGACAGGGACACCCCTCCTCTGGGCTCTACCGGTTCGTCTTCAGCCGCCACAGTCTCAGCAGAGGGAGGCAGCACAGAGTCCACCACTTTGGAGCTACGAACTGCGACAAAGAGCACGACGATCAGACACGAAAACAGAGTAGTAGCCCTCAGCACAGGAAACTTACGCGCTGGCTCGAGCTCAGTATCCTCGTACACCCCTGGCGTAGGACGCAGGAAGAGCTCCGTCTCTAACCCGCCAATGTGGCTTGTGGTGGGCGTGGCCGCTTTCCTTCGGCCCGCGAGAACCTTCCTCGTAGGTCCTCGCGCGGCGCCGCCGCCGGCGACGGGCCCGACACCAGCACAACCTCCTCCTCGTCACTGCCTGGAACAGGCCGGTACGTCCTTCTCTTTCTCGAAAGCGCTGTGCCCTGAACGCGCGCAAGACACCTTAAAGGCCGCTCTCGTATAACTTCGTATAATGTATGCTATACGAAGTTATTACGACTTAAGCATAACGCGCAGGGCCAAGGGTGCTACATGGGAAACTTACGCGCTGGCTCGAGCTCAGTGTCCTCGTACACCCCTGGTGTAGGACGCAGGAAGAGCTCCATCTCTAACCCGCCAACGTGGCTTGTGGTGGGCGTGGCCGCTTTCCTTCGGCCCGCGGGAACCTTCCTCGTGGGTCCTCGGCGCGGCGCCGCCGCTGGCGACGGGCCCGACACCAGCACAACGTCCTCGTCGTCACTACCTGGAACAGGCCGGTACGTCCTTCTCTTTCTCGAAAGCGCCGCACCCTGAACGCGTGCAAGACACCTTAGAGGCCGCTTAACACCTAGCACTCAACCCATGTCGGAAAGAGAAAGCCTACCTGCGTGGGCGCCGCGCGTTTTCTCGCATGCGCCCCCGCACTTGTTCGTGCCGAGCTCACCGCAGTCGATTGCGGCGCTGAATTTTCTTCGCCTGACAACGGCGACGGGGCCGGCACCTCACCGGATGCCGCCGACGTTTTCTTTTGCGGCAAGCGCGCTGCCGGCGGTTGCGCCGACGAATCCCCCTCGTTTAAACCCGTGGCTTGAATGGTTTTCTCAGCCGCTCTCCACGTCCTCTACAAAAGGGATAATGCGACTCGTCAGGGCCCTGAGGGCGCGCGCAGCTACGAATTCAATCGAACACCTTCCGGGCGCTTACCTCGGACAGCCTGTCCTTCACGAATCATATGCGGCGAGGGGTCTTGTCCAGAGGTAGCAGCATCCCCGCGATTCGCGCGACCTCGCGGGCCGGGAGACCTGCATAGCGTCGTTAACAGTCACACCATGCCCCAACCTGAAGCAGCATCCCCGCGATCCGCGCGACCTCAAGGGCCGGGAGTCCAGCATAGCGTCGTTAACAGTCACATCATGCCCCGACCTGAAATCGAACGTAAGGGTGCGGCTGGCGACTACCTTCATGAAAGTCCCGGTCTGGATCTTCCCAGACGTCCATATCGCTGACGCACCGCTCGCGGCGCCCCAACGGGCTGATCCAGTGTCGAATAAAGCCAACGACGACTTCATAGCCCGTCAAACCATCCTTGACGAGCCCCTTGATCTCGCCCTCTATGACTTGATCCTCCGGCTGGGGCTCGCTCCGCTGGAAGATTGGGGTATCCGGAGCATCCGAAGAATACTCCGGGCTCGAGCCCCCGCGGCTCAGATAGAACCACCGCCGAGCCCAACCATCGACTTTCGTTCTCACCTCGTACTCTGGGTACGACTGGCCGTCCTGGGCTCGGCGCGCGGTCAAGTAGAAGACTCCGCCATTGCCCACGCGGTGGCCCACAGGCTTCAATTCGAAGTAATGCTGAAGGAAGCTCACCGTTGGCCGCACCCCGCAGTGCGCCTCGCACAGGAACGCAAAGATGGATAGGTGGACGTAGGATTGCGGAGACAGGTTCTCCGGCCTCAGCTCCGTAAAGGCAAAGAAGTCCGTGATGAACTGAGATTCCGGCATGCGAAATCCGCAGATGGCTGAGCTCTCAAAGCAGACCAACTCATCCAGCCTGGGCCTTGGCTTCGGGTCCGCGCCAGGAAGCCTCCATGAGCCCGGCTAAACGAAGCCGTCCCTCTCCAGCTCCCCCATCCTTTCTGCCGTCAGAACGCTCTCTCCGATGACAACCATGGCGATGGAAGGTAGGAGGCAGGAAGACAGGGGGCAAGGCGAGAAGATGAAGACAAAGGCAAAGGGGATGATTTTGCAGTACAAGTTCCTCCTGTGTAGCGCTGCCTTTTAAAGGGAGGCAACGGCAGAAGCGGAAGTCATGGGAGTCGTGCCCAAAAAGGCGTAACTGCCCCACCTTTACATCAAATCGGGTTCAACATGGGAGTCGTGCCCAAGAAGGCGTAACTGCCCCACCTTTACATCAAATCGGGTTCAATGCTCAGACTTTGGTTCCCGAGCCAAATCTTCCTGCGCGGGGCGTGGTGGGGATTTTCTCTAAACCTCAGACTGGCTCACTGCGCGACCCGCTCGAGGCTCGGGGGCTGGCTGTTGGTGATTAATAAGCGGCCCACCTCGAGATGGGCCTGGGCTGATCCCGTATCGGCCCATCGTGCGTGCGGGGAGTCCAAAGAGCCACTCTCGGCCAGGTGCTTAGCCCGTCAGGGTCCGTCCCGAGCTTGACTGGGTCAACCACGTTGTCCTGGGTCTTTGCCAGGGGCTTGGCGTACCTCCCGGGCCTCCCTTAGCCAGGAGGAAGGCTCCGCGAACGGCCCGTCTGTTCGTAGGAAGGCCTTTACAGCTATCATACCCTGCCATACTTTCTCCGGCCTTGACCGGAAAGAACTGTGTCTCCCCGAGAATCCGTAGCCCGGGGCAGGGCACGCGGACAGTTACGTTTGTAATTTGCCCTCCTTGGCAGGTAGCGAACGGTTGTTACGCTACGCGACGCCCTCAACGGGCGGCGCAAGGCTGGCTCGGTCCAGTCAATGCTATATTTGGGATAAAGGGAAAGTGCTTTCTCCCTAAAGAGGTTTCCTCCCCTGTATCAGCATGTTAATACAAACACGTGTCCAGTACTAACCCGACCAGCTTCTTCCTGCAGGCTCGAGACCAGACAGGACCCCAGAATGAGACAAGAGCCTCGCCACTAAAGCAAAGACCGGCGCGGGGCCCACTGCATCAGCCTTGGGCGACCCACCGCGCCTATAAAAAGAGGATTCTAGGACATTCGAAGGGACCCCGAAGCATTCTCACACACAGCCTGTTGACACCCAAATTTGGCAGAAAATCGGATATTCAGAAAAGGTAGAATATGTTGGAATTATTGGGCCAAATCGGAAATGGGCTTTGTACTGTTTTTCCATCTTATGAGCAACAAGACTGGAGTAGAGCTATTACCCGGCAGTGGGGGCTCGAACCAGGGTAAATCATTTTGTGTCTCTACAGTTGAAATCATCTTCCTCCCTTCACCGTACGAAGGATCTATACCGGATCGTCAAGTCGCACCAGGCCCTTGTCCGGGAAGACAGCGCGGCCTTAGCCCCCGCAGGCTTAGCCACCGCCCCGGGCTGCTGAGAAGGGTGGTCGTTGGGCCTCACACCAACTACAAACTCGTCTGCCGGTCCGTGGTCTCGCGGCTCTGCAGGAGCGCGTTTCCTAGACACCGACACTTGGACTGCCTTAATAAGCCTCTGTATGTATAAAACAGCAATCAGATTAGTTCACACACAAAAAACTGTTGAGAATCATATTTGTTACCTTTTGTTGGTCCGAAATTATGACCCAACCATCACCCTCATTTGCAATCTTGAGACCTTTCTACAAAATCACAAGAAACCAATACCAAGAATCATATGTTTCTTTCCCCCATAGCTGCCCATGCTATTGGATACATGTGATTGTTGGCATCCTTCCCTATGGAACAAAAAAGTTCATCAGTGGTTGGGCCTTTGAAAAAATAACCATCAATGCCAATTACTTTTTTGCAACCAGCTAGAAACCCTTTCTTACATGCTTCAAAGCACACATACATCCTTTCAAAGACATGCTTCTCGGTGATGTCTGGATTGAGAGCCACTTAAATTGTGCTTCCAGGATTGGTCCTAAGCAACTCAAGCTGGTAGTCAAAAACCATGGAATATTCACCATTAGTAGCATCCAACATCTTCTTCATAACTAATACTTTAGCTCTCTTGCATTTGGACAATGAAACATCAGCTGAGAGGTCTTGCAGCACTGCATTCTTAATGTCCTCAACTTTCCATGTTGGATTGTCCCTAATCTGCCTAGCATATCTTTTAGCAATAACAGTTGAAGTGACAAGTTTGTTGTCTCTCCTTGGGGCACAACTATGTTCATCCACAAATGTGATGGCCTGAAACCAATCAGATCTACTGCTGTTGGCACTATATATGAGCCATCGACAGCCAAACCATGAAAACTTGGCTCTCACTCTATCCTTCTCATCTTTCAAAAAAATCAAATGCACATTCTTCTTTAAACCATATTTCAGTAGTGCTTTCTTAAATTCTTTCTTGTCCCTAAATGCCATTCCGATTGAAAAAACAAGAACATCTGTCTTGGAATTGTACCTTTCATGAGTGGACTTATTCCTCACAGCCTCATCCTCACTAACCTCCTCATATGAACATTCTTCACTTGACTCAAAGAATGGTGTGTTCCACATTGTTAGCTTTAGATACCAAGATTTTACTTTTGTCTTTGAACTTCCTTGCTCTCTCTCTCAACTCTGCTGCCTCTTCATCCTCCCCAGATCTATCAGAGTCTGTAGGTACAAATTCACTGTCAGAAGATTCAGTCTCCACCTTCTGTCTTGGCATCCTTGTACTAGCCTCTTGAATAATCCTTCTCTTGGTTGCAGGCTTCTTAATATTTCTTTTCCCAGGAGACTTAGTAGGAGATTGGTACCATTCTTAAACAAACTTGATATCCTTTTATACTTGCTCTTTAGGAGAAATGATTACCTTAACATTCTTTATCTTCACATGATCTAAATTGTAATTGGGTTCTTCCTTGTCTTCCTTTTCTTCTAGCTGCAGTAACATTAACTCCTCCACAAAAATATCAATCACTCCACCTTCGGTGTTGTGTTCTGCCATGGTAATACAGGACTAGTCATCAACTAACAATCTCAATCCTTCTTTCAAGTCCTTGCATGGAATCAGCCAATGTAGCATCATGCCATGCATCACTTCAATGTGATATGAAAGATGGCTCCTAATCTCTGGCACTAACATCTTGTCTATCTCAATGAAAGACAGACCACTTTGCCCTCCTACATAACTTAGTTCTTCTCCAACATGGATGAACTCCCCCTTAAAATGTGAAAGACCAGGAATGCGACTAGAGGGGGGTGAATAGGAGCTTTACAATTCTTTCAAACTCTAAACACCCCCTACAATCTCTTGGACAAATCCTTGAACACTTGGCATATACCTTGAGTCTTGGTTTACAACCTACGTCGCAGTTAAGCACGACGACCATGACTGAAAGAGAGACTAGGTTCCTGTTAGGCATATCAGCAAACAGGAAGAGGGCACCGGCTAAGCATCCTTTGACTTAGTTCATTGACATGAACGGTGATGCCTCCCCATGCCTCTCTTATTTTATCCTTCACTACACCTGCGCCATGAACAAGGGACACACGATCCCGTATGATTGGTCAAGTTCTTGCTCACTTCCCTGGAAGTCACTGCAATTAGCTCCCTTTATCCGAAGCACGTGTTGTGCCATGGAGCTGCTGCCTCTCCTCCCTAATCTCTTTTACTCCGTTTCAATCTCTCTCTCTCTCTCTCTCTCTCAGATCTAGAAGTCCATGAACGAACAGGACCATGCATCAAAACGGTAGCACGCATAAATCTGATGAATAGCGGTGGCTAGAAAAATTGTTCCTTTTGAGTATAGCACATTTCTTCTCTCTTCGGTGGAGAACAGCAGGAGCACCTCTTATCTCTCTCTCTCTCTCGATCTGTAGCTCTCTCACACTCTCTCTCTCTCTCTCTCTCTTGATTCTCTCTCTAGGTCGGCGCTCTTCTCTCCACACCATGGCCAGGGCTGCCTAGGACTCCCCTGTTGCCGTCGGCTGACGCCTCCCCTTGCACACAGCAAGGCCACGACTAGAGCCGCCGCCCACCAGGTCGCCGCGCCATGGGTTTGCACCGCCGCCGCCATCATGCCGAGCGCCGCTCAGGGCCGCCGCGCCCTAGGTTTGCCCCTGGGTGGCCGGAGGAGCACGCCTCGGCCTCCTCCATGGGGCCACGCCACCCTTGGCCGCCGGTCTGCAGGGAGCTAGCGCCGCTGCCCCACTCTCTCTGCTCAAGGAGATGGCGGCGGCAGGGAGGAACCCTAGCCGCCCCTCTATCTCTCTCTCACTCCCGCATCCTCTCTCTACTTCCTGGACCTCTCTCTATGCAGCCATGGGAGGTGGCGGCTGGAAGGGGAACCCTAGCCGGCCACTCCTCCCTTCCTTATTTTTTTTTCTTTCTTTCTCTATTTCTTCTTTCAATCTCTCTCACAAAAATAACTGATGATAAAATAAAAACGGTACACAAAGCTAGAGAAAAATATTTGGTGAATTTTTTTAATCTTTATTTCTGATTTTTGTTCCACCTTATAAATCAAGGGAAAACCCCTCTCTTCCCACACCCCTCTCTCATCTAGGGCTACATGGTGCTGGAATGGCTTCAACCCTAAGCCTCCACCCCCTTCCTTATATAGCCACCCTAGGGCATATTCTCCCAAATATTCCGGCATCTCGGAAATATTCAGCACCGAGCCACGTAGGGCCCACACCCGGGTTTTCTCGCAGAGGCTAACCCGTAACCTCCAGGGTTTTAACCACACCAGCTATCCCAGAACCAAACCAGGGTTTTCCACGGGCTAACCCAGAACCTGACAGGGTTCCTCACACACTGGATAACCCAGAACCGAACAGGGTTTTACCACCGGGTAACCCAGAACCAAACCAGGGTTTTCCACGGGCTAACCCACAACCTGACCAGGGTTTTGATACCGGCTAACCCAGAACCTAACCATGCCCGAATCTTCAAGCGAAAGCCAACCGCCTCCAACGATCCCTTCACCTCGAAGCATCCGTGCAATTTCCTCGGTCGCCAGCCCATGCTTGGGCCCATCTGACTGACCTGCTTCGCCACCATGGTTACCGACGCCACATCCTCCAGCTGCATCGGATCCCTTGCCATGGCTAAGCTTCTCGAGTACACCACCTCATGTGACCGCTAGGTCATCGAACCCGGTCTCCTGCACGCCTCCGGATGCACCAGCCTCTAGCTATCCCCACAAAGCGTCAGCCACGTACCCGCCGATACCTGCATCACTGAGGTGAACACACACGAAACCAACACACGTTACCTCACCTGCAAGGTTAGCTCCACACAAGATCAACCAAAGCCAAGCTAAACATCAAGTGTCACCTTGACATGACCCACGAAACATCGTTCGCTCACGCTCAAGACATTGCAAACTGATCACCGTCCGATCGAAACTATCGCACAAACCTGTCACTACTCAATGTGTTCGGTCGACATTGAATATCGTCCGCCGGACACTCAACTCGTGTCCTTTTCACAAATGCAACACAACGCACTTCAAAATCACATCAAATTCAAACCCATCACATATATTCATCACTACACAAGGGGACCCACCACATGTTTCTCAATAAAATGAAAGCTGACCCCTAATCTTATCTAAATATATGCGCCCAACGAAACCCCAATCTATATAGAACATAAATCAATCCAATAATCAAAATGCAACGGCCAATCTATTCACAAATATGGTAAACCCTAGCCATGCAAAGACACAAACAGGGCCAAATCTTGACAAGAAACTAACCTCGACCTCGATGCAACCGTCCACTTGATCAACCTCACGTGGTGGCCACATGCGCTCCTTCAGATCGTCGTGGGCGAGAGACCGGCGGTGTGCGAGAGAGAGGAAAGGAAGTGAGAGTGGAGTGCGGGAGGAGAAGTGATGAGGACATCGCCAGCGTGGATACGATCAGTGTGACCGTTGCCCCTCCTTCCTCTCCGACCGCTCCAACGATGACCGACGTTGCTCCATCTTCGTCGCCGAGGGGCCTTAATCTAGAAGCCTAGCCTTTCAAGCCATCTCCGAAGAAGCGGCGTAACAAGTCCAAGACTCGCGTGGCCTCGACGACTCAAGGAAGGCCCACATGGAAACCCAACACGCCAAAAAGCCCGATTCGGCCATCCAGCAGCACGTCAACTTCAAACGGCCGTAACTCGGGCACCCGAATTCCGTTTTCGGTGTACGACCACTCGTTGGAAAGATTAGGAGATAAGCTTTCCAATGTATCCAGCGCCACATCCAGATTCACTCCAAAGCAATGGAAAAATGCAGAACAATATTTCGGGCCAGAATTTCAGGGTGCTGCGTCACCACATTTTTGGCCCTATGGCCCATGTATCACTAGGGTTTGGTGGTGGCTGCACCCTTGGGCGCCCCACTCCCTCTGGCCGCCACAGTTTTTCTACGTTTAGGTTTTGTTGTGTTTTGGAAGACCTCGTGTGCGTCCCTCCTCGTGTTTGCGTGTGTCAACTAGACCACCGTGACGAGAAACAGAACCTCACCCTTTGATGAGTTTATTTATCAGCTATCCTCTTGTTCTTGCTTGTTCTCGATTGCTAGCAGGTTCAAGGATCAATCGTATCTTGCTCGGTTGATCAACTCGTATGGTGACATTGTGATTGTTCGGTTGCTGATCCCATGGATTAGTAGCGTCGTCACCACAACAAACCGACGTATTGTTCTCATCAGAAGATTGGGCCGATCTAAGTGCGCATCAAGAAGGATGTGTCTACGGTGCAGAGAAACATCCTTCTACTGGTTCCCTTGCTCATGGTCCATCGTAGACAAGCTGATATGGCGACGATAGTGGCAAAACCAGTGCCAAAGTGGCAAAACTGCCCTTTGAAATCGGCGCGGGGTCCTATTCGTATTGGTTTCAATACTTTGTGGGACAGGATACCTTTTTTTGGAGCTCAGAGGTTTTTGTGCGCCCAAGTCCATATTTCAGGGGGTAAGTAGACTTTTTTCTTTTATTTATAGGCTGGCAAACCGAAACAAAGTTTGTTACAACAAAGATTTCATCGGATAGATATTACAAGCGATAAACACCGCATGAGATAATGACCAGGAGAGGATAGGGGAATTTACCTACAGGCCACCCAATTCGCAGGCCTTTACCCAAACGACATTAATTTCGTCTGCCTTTACGTTGGCGACACTGGTAGCACAGATTTCTTACCCTGGCGACATTTTGGTCTTTTATTCCTCATTTCCTGTTATTTAGCCATTTAATCTCAAGTGGTTTGACCCTTTTGCCCCTGACCCTTTTTTACCTTTTATTTCCTTTTGCGGGTACATGGCTCACGTGATTAGAGTAATTTGCAATAACAAAATACTTGAACGTGTGAAAATAATATTCATAGATTTGAAATTTATCTTTTTGAGTAAAATTCATCACATTTGACAGAAATTTATCTTTTTTGAGTAAAATTCATCATATTTGACTGAAATTTATCATTTTTTAGTGAAATTCAAGACATTTGACAGAAATTTATCTTTTTGACAAAATTTCATAACATTTGACAGAAATTTATTGTTTTTCACAAAATTTCATAACATTTGACAAAAAAATCGTTTTTGACAAAATTTCATCACATTTGGTAGAAATTTATCATTTTTGACAAAAAATCATCACATCTGACTAAAATTCATCACATGCATCAATACTAAAATTCATCACATGCATCAGTACTAAAATTACTTCCAATGCATGTCCAAAAGCATGTCCAAAGCATGTCCAAAAGCATATCCAGTAAATTACTTCCAGTGCATAACAAAAGCATGTCCAGTGGATGTCCAAAAGCATACCAAAATACATCCATCACACACTGTCCTACAAGTTCCATTACAAGTCATTACATCCATTACAAGTCATTACATCCATTACAAGTCATGGCAGCAAAATAATGGTCAGCAAAATATTTCAAGTCATGGGCAGCAAAATATTTCAAGTCATGGACAACAAGTCATGTTTGGCGACAGGATTTTTTCTTTGGAGTGGTCTTCTTGACTGTACGTCTAGGCCTTGGAGGGGTACATATTTGATTGTTGGTACCTTCTGTGGCAGTATCATGACTTGTCCCTTCTCTTCCAGCAATACTCATTGCTAGTTGCCTACATCAATAAATGAACAATTTTACATACATATCATGCTAAGCAGCCAATCATGTTTTTTTACTACCTTCTTGTGACAGGCCCTGGACTATTATTGTAGGAGGCATTTGCTATCTTCTGTCACTTTGGTGTGCTCCCTGTGTTCTCTCCTTTGCTGGTACATGGCCCTTGTGGCCTACCCTTCTTTGCCCTGCTCTTCCTGTAGCATCAAGGATAAAATTGAAATAAAATTATTTAATAAAATAGTATGAAGTTATGTTTTTAGAATTACCTCTTCTTTGTTCCATTCAATGCACACTTGGAGCTGGTTGGCCTGTGGCCTAATTCTCCACAACCTTTGCACTTAACTTGCCACTTTCCCTTTGACTTCCCATTCCCTTTTTCCAAGCAACCAATAAACCTATTCTTTCTTTGCCTACCAGCTGATCTCCTAGCTGAAGGTGCCTTGACCTGATAGCCAAGCTCCACATGTGGCCATTGGGACTTGTCTGTTAATGGTTGAATTACACCTGCATAAGCCAGCCTAAAATACCTTACAGAGAAATATGGATGTAGGTAGTCTCCCATATTGTGGTAATGAAGGCAAGGGCATGTCGGCATGGTTTTCCTGAGAGTTGCCATTCCCTGCATGTGCAATCATGCTTTCCAATGTGCACCACATGCCTATGCACTTCTAAATCCTCATTGATCTCAATAACTTCTGCTTGATCCTTGGCACCAGGCTCCAGCTTCAAGTTGCCCAATGATCTAGTTTTTGCATTTAGTTGGTGAACTACAACAGGCAACATCACACCTTTTGTAGTTTCTCACCAAGCCTCCTCCTCTTGTCATATAGCCTCATAGTCATTGACCTAATAGTATCTGCAAGCTCAGCTACTGGAAGGTCCTTAACATCTTTCACCCAATTGTTCTAGGACTCTGCCAAATTATTGGCAATGTGGTCACATTTTATTTGTTCTGAGAACTTGCTCCTTATCCACAGTAGGTTCTGGTACTTAGCTAACCATGGACCAACATCAGGATTAGCATCATATATTCTTGCCATATAATGTTCAAATCTACCTATTCTGTAAGCCCTAGTAGCAGGATAAATATTGCCATACACTGGTCCTTGAAACTTCTTAATGAAGTTATCCATCAAGTGTCTAAAACACTCTCTATGCTCAGCCCATGGATATACTACTTTCACCGCATTTTCTAGACCCTTACATGCATCAGTACTAATTGCCAAGTTTTCTAGAGACCCTATGGCTTTCTTTAGGTGCCACATGAACCATGTCCAATTATCTGTGGTCTCCATGTCAAAAAAACTAAATGCAACTGGAAACATCCAGTTATGGCCATCTAGTGCTGTGGCTGAGGCCAAATGTCCATTCCATCTTCCATTAAGGGCTGTGGAATCTATGCTAAGATATGGTCTACAACTATTTAAAAATCCATCTATGCTAGGCTTGAAACAACAAAAAAATCTATGAAAGTATACAACATCTCCATCCTCCTTTACATCCACCTCTACTACACTACCAGGACTTCTAAGCTCTACCTCTGCCTTAAATCTATACAACATCTCAAAACTTTGTTCCCAGGAGCCAAATAGCATGTTAGCAGCCTTTTGCCTACCAAGCCAAGTAGCACGATAACTAAGGGTGGCGTTATACTTACTCTCCAGTACTGATTTCAGTTCACTTGCTCCCATATTTGGATGTTCCTTCATTATTGGCACCGCCTTTTCAGCAATCCAGTGATATGAGGCCATCCTTGTCTTCACTCTTCCAGTGGATGCACATGAGTGCTCATGTTTGTTCAATGTAACCTGCATTAAAGAAGAGAACAAATTGATTAGAATCCAATTGTTACTACATCAAACAATAGCACAAAGCAAAAGATCATCAAAGTGTATACCCTCACAGATTTTCCATCATGCAGTAGCCTTGCTACAATTGCCCATGGACACCCATTAGCCTTGCTACAATTGCAGTGACCCCTGTACCTAGTACTTTCTGCCTTCTCTGTCACAACCTCAAATTGATTCTTAATGGCATGTTGCCTTAAGGCCATCCTGAATTCATCCATGGTGGCATACTTGCTGCCCTCATGCATTGCAGGATCCTCCTTATCATATTGAATCATATGCTCACCAGGAATGTCATCCACAACTGCAGAGTCATCCTCATCGAAAGCATCGAAAGTTGCATCCTCATTTCTATCTTCCTGAGCATAAGAGGGACCCTAACCAGCGGAGGGGCACTGACTAGCAGAGGGACCCTGACCAGCAGAGGCATCCCCAACACCAATTGTGTCATCGTCATCTCTAAGACCCAACAATTCATAGATGACATTCACCAATAACTAGTAGAGCAGAGGCTACATGCTCTTCAGAAATTTGAGAAATGCAAAGCTTTTCCCAGTCAATAACAAGCTCAGAAACACTACCATGCTAGTTGTTTGACCCTCTGCCTTCGAATACATCGGTTGACCCAACACTCCCACTTACCTCACTCACTGAGTTAGTACCACAAACACTAAACGCAGCACCGGGATCAATCCTACCAAATCGTAAAAAAGCTAAAATTAACAAAGTTCCTACCAAATTGTTCCATATCTAGTCACTACAATCGACTATGAAAACATACAAAAACGAATTGCTAAAAAAGCTTATTTGTGGTCGTCGCCATCGCCGTCGTAAGGAACCATTTTCTCGTCATTGACAACAGAGGGAGGAGGGGCGCAACTAGGGTTTCACAACCGAGGAGGGGCGCCGGGGGGCAAGGGGGTGGTGGAGGGAGGGGCGGCTCGTATAACTTCGTATAATGTATGCTATACGAAGTTAGCGGCGGCGAGGGAGGGGGCGGCCAAGGGAGACGGCGGCGACGATGGAGGGGGAGGGAGAGGGAGGGGCGGGGGATAAGGGCGAGGTGATGTGACCATGTCCATCATAAGTATAACCAACACTACGTCAATGTGGTGGTCATCAAGATTTTCGTTGACTACTTCACCAGCATGGACGTCGACGAGCTTTCGATCGACTACTTCATATTCGACCTCTTCATCTACGACAAGTTGGCGACACTTCACAGCATTATTTGTGTCATCTACATCAGTTATGGTGGCATCATCAACTACGTGGCATCATCGACCCCCACCATGGCCAGGTCGTCGATCATACCGTCAGCTTCATCGACCTCCGAATAAGGCACGATATCATCTCGCAGTTCGACCACCACCTTGGCCGCCTCCGCAACATGAAGACATACTCAAGAAAGGGGCCTTTCCATCTCCTCGACGACCTTAGGCCCAAACCCCCATGCTGTTCAAGGCCCAACCAAAGATCAAACCCAATTCGTCATTGACGAGCCCAATTTGGCCACTAGGAGCAGTCCAACTTGAAATGATCATAACTCGGTCATACGAAGTCCGTTTTGAACGTTCTTGGTATGCACGGACAAGCCCACGACGAGAGCTTTCCAATGAATCCATTTGGAGGCCCAAATTCTATCAGAACAGGAATCACGAAATCAAGAGGACGTCAAAATCTGCCGGTGCTGCGTCACCTCCACTTTCAGCCCGTGGCCCATGTAACCCTAGGGTTGAGCGCCCTAAACCCTAGCCGTCGCTATATATTCAGTAGCTATCATCGTTTAGACTTGGGTTTTGCTTAGATTATTCTGTCGTCGCAGTTTCGCTGTGTATCGGTTTGCTGAACCCCATCTTTGTGTACTTATCCGGTAATCAGTAATTTGAGATTGCATCTACCGTGTTCTTTCTTGTGTTCTCGATTCGCTTGCAGGAATTAACCTTCGTGGTGAGGTCAACCATGTCTTGGCGTGGTTGATAATGAACGAAGACAGTGGTGTAGCGATTGCTGGCTTATATCTAATCTGGTTGGAAGTCGGATCGTCAACGTCGAGTTCTCCACCAATCGAGTTTATCCTACCTGTCGGAAGATCGGGACCCCGTCCCCATCAAGTAGTATCAGAGCCTTGGTTTCCCGTCAGGTATACTAATATCCCCTCTGTTGCATCTTCCACCTAGAGTCCAGAAAATTTGCCAAAAAAAAAGATTTGAGTTCGTCATCTCGTTCATCGTCCAAACCCCTTTGTGCCCTTCGCAATTTAGTTTTCAGTTTCGCGTTGTTGAATTTGTATCCATCATCATCTTTTTGTTGCTGGTTTAGAGCACGTTCTTGGTCTAGTTTGAGTCTTGCATCTTGACGTCGAGTCCAACGCCATCACGTGTCTCCGTTCGTTATCAACCACGCCAAAACACGGTAGACCTCAGCACGAAGGCTAGTTCCTGCAAGCGAATCGAGAACACAAGCAAGAACACGGTAGATGCAATCTCACTTTGTCCATTGTACCAAGTTCCCGAAACTCCATATTCAGATCCAAAACCGCGTTGGAAGTGTTTCTGTATGTGTCTCGGATTTTTCTAAGCAGTCTGTATTGCGGGGCCCAAATCTCCTAGATCCTTTATCCAAATTACAACTTCCATATATGAAAATTGATTAGGAAGAGGAGATATACAACTTTGTTGGTGTGAGTTTTTGTGTTTGAGGCCTATAAAAACGTGAAAACAGTATAGGAAATTTCTGTATTAGTAGATCTGTTTTTCCAGCACGAGAAAATTGAGTGTTTGGGTATATATCTTGTAATTTCTCATGTGCAGCACTATTGATATTTATAAAAAAAAAGTGAAAAAGGCAAGTACATAAAAAGAAGCCGCACAAAGATAAAAAAGAAAGAAGAGAAACAAAAAGGCAAGGAAAAGAAAGAAAGAAGAAAGAAATTAGAAGTGCTTGCATCTTTTTGTATCCAAAGTGTCGCGTTACTCGTTTCGCTTGCTTGAACTAGTTGTAGGAACGAGTTTAGACCAGCAATTTTGATAAGTACTTTGGATATTTATTCAACTTTGCTATTCTGATTTCGATAATTGCATATTCCTTGCTACTATATATTGCCTATCCAACCTCCACATACTTCTAATCAGTTCTGGTTCAAACTTGCAATCGTTTCGCTCACACTCGTTCGGTATCATGAACCAGCCACCAGTTGTACCTCCTACAGCATTGATAAGAACACTTGTAAGAGCGTGGTAAGACGCTTGAGAGCGTGTGAGTCCACCTTCTACCATCTAGTAGTTGATAGGGATAATACTCTTGTGTTATTTTCAGTTTTCTACTAACAATGGCAGGATCATTGATCGAAAATCAAAACAATACTAAGCTTGTTCGTCACAAGGAGCTGCTAGACTTATTGACGGATATGAAAGCCATGATTAACAATTACGGTTGAAACATTAATAATACACAAGAGAGGTTGAAAGAAAAACACTCCACGAACACTATATCTGCTTCCACCGACCAAGGTAAAACTCTAATGTCTCTTCCTTCTTATAATGGATTTGGTGCTAATACTTATATTGATTGGAAAATAACGGTAGATAAAATATTTTTACAATATAAAATCTATGACAAACGAAAAATTAATGCTGCCGCTAGTGCTTCTACTCGTTGTGCATCAATTTGGTGGAATGATTTTTGTAAATATAAGAAGGTACCTCAAACATGGAGAGATATCAAACGATATTTGAGAGAAAATTTGTTCCCGCATATCATTATGAAAATTTAATCAATGAATTACAAGGTTTACAACAATGTGATAGAACTGTTAAAGCTTACTATTAAAAATTTAAGGCATTGTTGTTGCGTTGTGGTTTAGAGGAAACCGAGGAAGCTAAGAAAATTAAATTCTCAGCAGGACTTGATAAAAAAATTCAGAATGTTCTTGTTGATAAAGAATATTATTCTCTCTCTAGTTTGTTTAACCTTGCTTGTGAGATTAAAATTAAAATTGCACATGAAAGATAAATTTCTTTGGAAGAACGACCTCTTGTCGTGCCTCCACTCATGACTAACATTTTGTAGGGCAATGAGAATAATCAAGAGAAGGATAAGCAAGATTTGACCATGAATGATAACAAGGGGAATGAGGAGATACATGACGCTTCACCTCTGTTCCAACGCCTACAATTAAAGATGTACCTATATCAGCTGAGGAGGAAAATAAAGGTAATGAAAAGATACAATACTCACTCAAAAGAAGAACGATGTTGATGTGCTAAAACTTTTCACAAATCATAATATGTTAGAGCAACAAATTGTGGAACCCATTGCTGATTTACCTTTGTCACAAGATGATTTGCTCGATGTTTCTTGCGATAAAGAAGAGTTGTGCGATAAATTTTCACTTATATCTATGCCACAACTAGTGAATAAACATGTTACTTTTACTTCAGAACCAAACACTTGTGCTCAAAATAAACATGTTCACATTGTTAACGAAAATGATGAGCTGAAATTGTTATCTTCTTAAATGTTTTGGGTTATATTGAATTTGATGTTCTATGTGATCTAGACAATTTAGAGGAGAGACTTGCTGATCAATACAATTTGCCTTGGTTATTTACAAACACTTTTCATGCTATAGGCAAATATAATGATAATGAAAAGTACATGGTTAATCGAGTGTACATTTGTACAAATATAAATTTTGCTTATAATGTACAACCATGAAATCGATTAGAGAGCTACACTATAAACAAACATGTTATGTCGAGTACCTCTTGTTTAATTTTTAAGCCACATGAAATTTTTCAAGAAAGGGAGGATACAAATCCTGATAAATTTAGTTCTAACAATTTGATTACAAATGATATGCTTGCTACTTTACCTTCCTTTGGAGCTAATCTTTTGCAGATGAACGAGCATGAGTCGAGGACGACTAACAATCAAGAAGGGGAGGATGATATGACCATGTCCATCATAGGTATGACCAACACTACGTCAATGTGGTGGTCATCAAGATTTTCGTCGACTACTTCACCAGCATGGACGTCGACGAGCTTTCGATCGACTACTTCATCTTCGACCTCTTCATCTACGACAAGTTGGCGACACTTCATGGCATTCTCTGTGTCATCTACATCTGCTATGGTGTCATCGTCAACTACGTGACATCATCGACCCCACCATGGCCAGGTCGTCGATCATACCGTCAGCTTCATCGACCTCCGAATAAGGCACGATATCATCTCGCAGTTCGACCACCACCTTGGCCTCCTCCGCTACATGAAGACATACTCAAGAAAGGCGCCTCTCCATCTCCTCGACAACCTCAGGCCCAAACCACCATGCTGTTCAAGGCCCAACCAAAGATCAAACCCAATTCATCGTCCACGAGCCCAGTTCGGCCATCAGGAGCAGTCCAACTTGAAATGATCATAACTCAGTCATACGAAGTCCGTTTTAAACGTTCTTGGTATGCACGGACAAGCCCACGACGAGAGCTTTCCAATGGATCCATTTTGAGGCCCAAATTCTATCAGAATCAACAGGAATTGCTAAATCAAGAGGACGTCAAAATCTGTCGGATGATGCGCCACCTCCACTTTGAGCCCGTGGCCCATGTAACCCTAGGGTTGAGCGCCCCAAACCCTAGCCATCGCTATATATTCAGTAGTCGTCATTGTTTAGACTTGGGTTTTGCTTAGATTATTCTACCGTCATAGTTTCGCCGTGTATCGGTTTGCTGAACCCCAACTTTGTGTACTTATCCGGTAATCAATAATTTGAGATTGCATCTACCGTGTTTTTGCTTGTGTTCTCGATTCGCTTGCAGGAATTAACCTTCGTGGTGAGGTCAACCGTGTCTTGGCGTGGTTGATAACGAACGGAGACAGTGGTGTAGTGATTGCAGGCTTAGATCTAATCTGATTGGAAGTCGGATCGTCAACGTTGAGTTCTCCACCAATCGAGTTTATCCTACCTATCGGAAGATCGGGACCCATCCCCATCAGGACGGGAGGGAGGGAGGGAGGCGGCCGAGGGAGGGGGCGACGGGGAGGGAGGGAGGCGGCGTCGGCGGTGACGAAGGCGGCGAGGGAGAGGGCGGCGGGGAGGGAGGCACGAGGCGGCGGCTCCCCAGGATCTGATCTGGAGGGATCCCGATTGAAGAATGGCAAATTGGAAATAAAAGGTCAGAAGGGTCAAAGAGGGTCCATGTATTGAGAAGGGGCAAAACGGTCAAGCCACTTGCAATAAAAGGGCTAAATACCAGGAAAAGAGGGTTAAAAGGCCAAAATGTCGCTGGGGTAAGAAATTCGCGCAACCAGTGTCGTCTACGTAAAGGCAGACGAAATTAATGTCGTTTAGGTAAAGGCTATCAAATTGGGTGGCCTGTAGGTAAATCTCCCGGAGAAGATAACGCACGCAATGCAATGCTTATCATTTTAATAGTTGTGCCATTGGATTGACTATGATGAACCGCTGGCGAGGCGCCGCCTTGGTCATGCCTGGCCGGACTCCTTCACCTCTGTCCCAATTGCCACCTACTGCGCAGTCCTTTGGTCGCCGGTGACTCGGTGAGGCGCTAGCCTATGCATCATGATGCCCCTCTCCGTTGACCGTCATCCCTTGTCAGTCCTGCTCTGGAGACTGGAGAGCCATCATCCAGTCTCTCTCTCTCTCTCTCTCTCTCTCTCTCTCTCTCTCTCTCTATCTATATATATCTCTCTCTCTCCGTGTGTCAGGAACACAGTGATGAGGATAGGAAAACCTTTTGGGGATTTCGTGATTATGCAATTTAGGCCCTGTTTGATTTATCTTAAGTGAGAATAAATTCTACCTCTTGAAAAGTTAAGTGCCCTCAAGAAATAACAAAAAGTTTTAAAAATATTTTGTTGAATACTTGAAAAGAGCCACTACAAATCCTATAAAAATGACCACAAAATGATACAACATGTGGCTTATAAAAAATAACAAATTTTCAATTGGTCGAATTTAATCTGATTTAAATTGAATCAACAGGGCTTCGATCCCTGGATTTTATGTCAATTGGTGCAAGGGTACCAGAGTATCAATTTAGACCCATATATGTGCAGATTGTTTCTTGGGCGACAGTATAACTACGCAAAGCTTGTTAAATATTTTTATTTTAACTCATATGTATATGTTTATTAGATTCTAATTAAAAGGTTCAACTTCAACATAACTATAGGGTGCCTGAAATTCATAATTAAGCCCCTATTTATATCATTATTCTTTGGTCAAGTTTTATATGCAACCCTTGGTTTTATATGAGATTCAGGAGTCTTGTGATGCCACTAATGCTCAGTGGTGAGAACGAGAAAGAGATTTGGAACTTTTGCTCTATTGCCTTTTGGATGTACAAATGAACAGTGTGTGTAAAAGTTACACAGGGCTATATAGTAGTACTGTACAAAAGGGGCAGTTGTTGCCTTTTCTATAGCGTAGAGACAGTTTTCTTCTTAATGTTGATCTACCATTAATCCTGTGATTAATGATCAAGTTAATCATGAGATTAACTGCCAACCTTAGTTATTTGTCCATACTTTATTTCTTTAACAAGGAGTTTGATAATTTGTACAAAGATCTCTTTAAAAACTCCTTCTAAAAACCCTATGGGAAAAAAATGAAGAAAATCATATTATATGATCTTGTATTTATATCCCCAAGTATATCATAAGCCTCACTAAAAATTCCTCAAAAAAAAACCCAGTGGGATAAAATGTATGGAGAAAAGAGTGCATTCTATTTTAACTTGTATTCATATTGCCTCATTAAAAACCTTTATGTGAGAAACCTTTTAAGAAAACTCATACAGAGGAAAAGAGTGCAATATCTTGATTATTCAAACAGGTTTGCTCAGTGGGATTCTCCCCCCTGAACTTTGCAACTCACAAAGTCTTCTCATACCAATCACATGCACACATTTCCAAAATGTGGACTTTTAAAGATCTTTATCTCTACTATCTTAAAGCACCTTGTGGTCGTGGTGGTACTGCCAACTTACGATCTGAGCCCTTAGATTAGATGGATCCAACGAACCACGTGCATTCGCTCGAGACCCGGCAGCAGCACACAGCCCCTCGCTCCCCCACCGCCGCACCTATGCATCCCGAAAACCCTAACCTCCTGCCCGATCCCGCCCCGCTCTCCTGTCTCGCCTCCTCCCCTTCCCCATCGTCGCCACGACGCCACCGCCCCTCTGCTCCTCTCCATGGCTCCCCTCCTCCTCCCCTTCCCCTTCGACCCTGCCGCCCGATCCCTCTCCCTGGCGGTGGGAGCTCACTGTAGCGTCTCCTCCGGTCCCCCACCGGATCCAGTGACCCCAACAGCCACCATCATCGAATCCGGCGAGCCTCACCATTGCCGGCACTATACATGGCTTCCTTGACCGACGCCGCCGCCGGATCCGACGACACCGATCACCGCCAACGCCACCGCCGGATCCGACGACCCCGACCGCCGCCGCCGCCGTCCCTCCCTCCGCCCAGGCCGTCCTCCCGGCCGCCCTCGCCCTCGACCGCCCCCCTCCTTCCCTCTTGCCCGAAACCCGACATGCCACCTCCGCCCGTTCGTCTCCCTTCCCCTCCCCCTACCCGTCTGCTCTGCTTTCTCCCTCTCATCTTCTCCAGCCCGCGCCGCCATGGAGAGCGGAAGAAGTCGGAGCTATACCTTGCGCCACCATCATTGGTCGTCTCTAGGACCACCTCGCCTCTCTCTTCTCTCTCTATCTCATCCTAAATCTCCCAAATCTCTGGGCTTTCTACCTCTCTCCCTCCCAAATCTGACATGAACCCTAACCCTAGAACCCTCACGTGCAGTGCAGTCACTAGCGCCGCCGCCGTCATCCTCGGCTGCCCATGCTGCTCCTGAAGCTGCGCCGCACCACCAATGCATCCGCTGCCTCTCGATCCGGAGCTCCCCACCTCGCCTCGCCATCTCCTCGGCGGCTTGCCGTGCCCAGTGTCGCTCTAGGTCGGCAACCTGCCCCGACGCTGCCTCCCACCGCCCCGAGGCCAGAAACCTGCCTCGCCGTCGCCCAGAGGTCTCGGCGCCAGTGCGCCACCCGCCACCTGACGCTGCCCCGAGGCCAGCACACGATGGATATTTTTTACAAGTGTTAGTGAAAACACACAATTTCAGTTGTTACTCTTCAGTTTATATTGGTGCCTTTTATTCTATTGAATCTTCAGTTAAAAGCATCTATGTCCTTGTCCTATGATGATTTTCTTGAGCTGCAGGATCTGCAAACAAGTTAATTGTTGAATTGCTGCTCTTAGATATGTTTTTCATCAACATCTGGGAGAAAGTTTTCTTTCTAATCCTAAACCTGTCAATACTCAATATTATTGTTCATCATTACGTGGCACAGTTTTCTGTTTATAGGTTTTCTATACTTGAACAGCAACTTTTATTCTAGCCTCTGTAGGCCGATTATTTTCATTAGGCGCTCAAAGAGAGGATTGAGAGAGTCAAAGCTAAGAAGAATGATGCTTTTACATCCAAGAGTGAATTCACTGAAGAGATGCTAGAGATATGTAAAGCTTTTGTGATATGGTCAGAATTTTCAGCTCTGTCCCATGGCCAACTCGATGGAGGTGATTAACCGCACGATGTGTTTTACTTGAGATGTCTTGTACTATAGCCCGTAAGCTAATACATTGTATTGTAGGTGTGCCATCAGTAGTACCGGAATATACTAGCACACTGTATGGAGCAAGTTATCTTGCTGGAATTCTAAGTTTAGATGGTACGTGATAATGGATGGCAGAGTTGAAAGCGTAAATACATCCTGAATTTTATGTACAGATGGTGTGATTCTTTTCAAAGAATCATGTTGGTGCTCGTTGGTATTGTTTAATGGAACTCTATGGGTGTTAGTGGTTACTTCTATTGTTTGCACGGGGAATTTTTTGTATCCTGATATCCAGCATCTGAAGGTGGTGAAGCTAACCTCGCAGGCTACATACAGATAAAATCCTCAAATTATTTTAGTTCTCATGTATATGCCATGCCATTTTTGTTGGGTCAGTCATTGGATTTTCACCTATCTTATTTTTTATTGTATAAGGTGCTAAATGTTAACGATGCTCTGCCTGAGATGGGACTAAAATTTTATCATTGTGTTGTTTTGGATCACATATAGGCATTTGTCTTTTAGAGTAGGGGCATATGAAATGTGTTATGTAGTGGAAAAATAGTGAATTGGTGAAAAATTCAGCCATGGTTCACATATTATTAAGTCAACCTTTATTATAATTTATGAGCCACCTCCTTTTCCATTTATGTAATGGCAACTTAGCTGCTTAATGCTTGGTTGAATTGCTGCCAGCTTATATAACAGGTTGGTTATAAGAGAGGACGTCTCATAGTGGACGAGGATGATGATCAGCTCAAATGTACCTCCATGCAAGCTGATTATAGTAAAATGGCATCCCTCCTCTCTCCCTTCCTCCTCTTTCACAACCGGTGATCCTATGGGAGTTCTAAGCTCTAACAGGAGCATTATTACCGTGGTTTCAGCAGTAGATGAGTTCATTGGTTATGCAAATGAGCAGGTAAGCTATTCATATCCCATTGTACTTTATGTAACTCACTCAACCTGCGCGTTTTATTGTGCAAATCAGTCTTTCCATCCTACTCTGTGCACTACGTTGCACATTGTCACCGGGGACGGAAGGTCTATTAATTACTAAGATATTAAATTTTGGCATCTGCCGAGTTTTTTTTTTATTTCTTCCCTGCATTGGCTTGTGTTGTAAAACCATAAAGGAAGAGGCTTGGGTGCTCCTTGTGTTTTTTTAAACCAGGTATCAATGTATTATTTGACATGTACCTGTACAAGACAACTTCACTTTCCCGTTGCGCCACTCCACTGGGAGCGAGCCACTGCCGTCAAAGAGGTCGCCGCGAAGAGGGATGGCACTTCCTCTGAATGTGGTATCCCAATCGAGGTGTGGAAATGCCTCGGGGACATAGCTATTGTATGGCTAACCAAGCTGTTCAACCATATTTTTCGGTCGAACAAGATGCCCGAAGAGTGGAGGAGAAGTTTTTTAGTACCAATCTTCAAGAACAAGGGAGATATTCAAAGTTGCACAAATTATAGGGGGATTAAGCTGATGAGTCACACGATGAAGCTATGGGAGAGAGTTGTAGAGCATCGTTTGAGAGGAATGACGAGTATCACCATGAACCAATTTGGGTTCATGCCCGGAAGGTCGACCATAGAAGCAATTTTTCTTTTAAGACAAGTTATGGAGCGGTATAGGGAGCAGAAGAAGGACCTACACTTGGTTTTCATAGACTTGGAGAAGGCTTATGATAAGATTCCAAGGAATTCTAGGGTTAGGGCTTCTCGTCATGATGCAGCAGCCCCCGCCGTCGCAGCCGTAGCGCGGCATGGCTCCGCCCCCGCCCCCGCGGCCGGGCAGCCGCCCGGCGATGGGCACTTCGGCAAGGTGAGGCTGGCGCGGCACGCCGCCACCGCATCCTCGTCATGAACATCCACAAGCAGGTCGCTCACGCCCCCAGCCTATCCACGATTTCTTCCCCCTCCTCTTTTAATTTGAGCTCGTTCGTTTCATCCGGCCATTCTAATTACATTATAAGTAACTACTACAAGCTGTATTTGTTGTTCTATTGTTCGTGAAGGCATGCACGTTATTGATTCCGTTTCATATTCATTGCGCCTTTTGCTCAAATAAAAAAATTCATTGCGCCTTTGTTCAAAAAAATATTCATTGCGCCACACAACGCAAAATAGATGTGCCATCAGGAAATTTCAGCTTCATATACCTACAAAATACTTATTGTTCGTGTTGCAGTCTCACTGAACTGATGCAATGTCTTGCAGTGCGATCCATACTTCGATCAATTAGGTTGCAAGCATCTAGAATGTCTAATATATCCTCTTTATCTGTTATTTGGTCGTATCATTTGAATAATAATTTCCATATCTCCTAATCCCATGATGTAATGTGGCATTATGAGCAGGATGTTAGTAGCACCTAGCAAATTTGTGCGCTGAGGTTCGACAAAAACTTAAAATAGCAATATTATGAGTTAATTGGTCACTCATACCGGTTACTTGCTGTATTTAGAAAAGCGACTAGATTATTGTTTAGAAGTTTGTTATTGGGATCCTCACTGGAGTAAGTTTCCTGAGCTTTCCATTGTTTTTTTTTCTGTGCAATGAAAGTCAATCACAAAGGATGGGTTTTTTAGTAAGATATCATTCGTTGTTTGCACAGCTGTTGATTTGAATTAATGCCTACATACATTGATTGATTCTTTCAGGCAGTGGCTGCGATTACTGTTCATAGACATTTCAATTCGCAGCTAGACCCAGTATATTTGTTCTACTGCTCTATGTTTTACTGTTATTTGCACTTATATCTGTAATCATTAAAGTCATTGCTGAAGTGCAACTGTATGATAACTTGTTTCATAACGCATTGGCTGTGGTGCTTTTTTGAAGATAATTACTTGACGAAATGCTGTGACTGTGAGATACAATGGTTATAGAGTTCAACATATTTTTATTGGTTGCTATGCTAAGTATGATTTTACTCGTACAGTATATGATAGGCGCCCTTGCGGAAATTGCTATAAATCCTATTTATATGATTAGTATATGATTTTGTCCTGAGATGAATGTCCTTGAGTTTGAATGACTTATTTTTCTTGTTGTACATGACCTTTGTAAAACCGACTTAAATCACATTAACCAAACTAATGCCCTGTTTTTTTGAGCTGATCTGAACGGCTGAACGGCTGAAATGACTGAATTTTGAAAGCTTATCGAGGTAGTCTCAAGATTTGGATCCATTTCGTTTGACTTGCTTTTTAAAGCGTTAGTACTCACCTTTAAAACAGCGAAAAAACGGACTAAAAAAACTCAAATCATATGTCTTTTCAACATGTAGATAAGTCGTTAAGCTGTTAAGCCGTTAAGCTGAAAAGAACAGAGCCTAAATATTTACTCTTGTGTTGAAACTTGAAACATGGAGGCATTAGAGCCTAAATATTTACTCTTGTGTTGAAACCTGAAACATGGAGGCATTTGAAACCATGAAGCTGTTCGAAAATACACCTTGCAATGTTTTTATTTTACAAGACAAGCAATTGGAGCCACAAATGTACTTTATGTGTGAGCTGATGTAACACTTATATTTGATGATGTATGTCTGATGTTCAGGCGTCCAGTGGCAAGAGCAAATGCACTCTCTATCTCAATAGCCGGCAGAATCTTACTGCCACAACATGTGTCCATGTCTTCTGCTGGTAAACTTATTTTCCTTATCATTACAAATGCAAACCGCCATTCACCTCTCCCACCCTCTGGAATATGATGGTCCATCACATGACTTGCAGGAATTGCATAATGGAGTGGTGCAATGAGAAGCCTGAATGCCCACTATGCAGAACGCCCATTACTGAGGATGCCGGTGATATCTATATCCTTTGATTAACTGTGCTAAAGATCTTAAGTGTTTGCACTCCATGTTCTTTTTGGTACATGATCAGTTCGGTTTGATTATTGCAACATGACTAGATGTTGCCGCTTTCTGAGAGTGGGTTGCTAATTGCGATGCCTGATCCATTTAGCCCACTGTATTTTCTTCAGTGGTATTCTTGACGGTTGCTATAACTACATTTTAATGATTCCTTAGCATGTTGTCTATTCCTTCTGGATATCTAACCGAACGTGGCTCCTCCGCCCCTCCGCTCCTCTCTCCATGGCTCGCCTACGCCATCAACGGCACGCTCAAGTGCAGCGGCAAGAACCCCGCTGCCGTCATGGAATCCGTCCGTCGCGCCGCGGCAGAGTGGGGATTTTTCTACGCGACTGGCCACGGGGTGCCCGATGCGGCGATGGCCGCCGCGATGGAAGCAGTGCGACGGTTCCACGAGGACGGTTAATTCCTTTCAGCATAATCTAGGCCCAGTGTGTTCTAGGGGATAATTTGATGTTTACAGATCTAACAACATTTCAGTTTTGCTCCTATGGTGTTGCTTTGGTGATGGAGAGGATTATCACTACTTCATTGTTCTTTTTACGACCTAAGGTTGCCACATGACAGTAATAGAACACATTGTTACTTGCTAGGTGGCTACTCTTATAACATCAGTAAATCAGTTTCTTAATTTTTCATATAACAAAAGGAAAAGGTGACATCTGTGAAATTATGATCTATGTTTATGTGTGATTTGTCTAAAAAAACGGATTGAGCTTGTGCATGATGATAGCCATATCACTATTTAATGCAGCAATAGTAGGATCGGTGAAGCACTACTAAATCTGAAAGGAGTATTGTTTTTCTTTGTGAATAGTAATTAATTATTTGTTTTTTAGTTCCTTCAGAGGCAGTTTATACCTTAATTTGTGTTGTTACCTACAAAGATTTGTGCCCTGCAAATGTCTAGGTTATTGTTTTTGTATGGACACTTTTCAGCACACTGCAAATTCTGGAGTTATTAGTCCAACGGATTGTTCTTTAAATTCAAAAGGCTGCTTCTATCTTAAGCCTTACAAATTTAGTTGTTGCATACAAGGGATTGCGTTCCATTATGAATAGACTAGCTTATGTTTATTGTTGTCTTGAAAACTTTTTTTGCAGGTTGTAAAGAGTTTCTCATCTGGTAAATGGGAAGAGGAGATTTTGAAGCGGCTTCAGTTCCACCAAAAGCAGAGTGGATTTATTGTGTTTGTTAATAAATATATAGTTAAAAGCCGGCGACAGCATGTATCAAGACAAGGTGATTGATTTCAGAAATTTGACGGACAAAATTCTAGACCACAAGTTTGTTTCTCGTTTTTTGTAGTGTACGAAACGCATGGAACATTTAAGCAACATAGAGCAAACAAAGATTGTATTGCCTACCCAAAAGGTATAACCGTCTATATCAACAAACCTATATATTCCAGTAATTTGTTGCAATAAACTTGGTTGCGTACAAATTGTTGTTGCTGGTGAGATAAGACTCCTTAGTGCGTACGCCTGTCACATGCTCGAGTTCTTCGGCCTCGACGCGCGCAGGTTCTGGCGCTGCCGGTAATATAAAGCAGCAAACTCAAGCTAATCTTTCTTTTAATGCAAAAAAACATCATATCACATACAACACAATCTTTCTTGCAAATCACCCTTTATGTTTATATATTTTTCTACGAATTATATTTTCCTTTCATTCCTTTATGGTCCGTGGCAGAGCACGGGCATTGTACTAGTTTAGTAAATACATCTGCTAAGTTATTACAAGACTTTGTTTGTAAAATTTTTATCTCTCCACTTTTCTGGAGTTCATGAGGATAGAATAATTTGGGAGCAATATGCTTTCTTATATTACTCTTAATATAATCTAGTTTGCATGTGCATAACACAAGTGGCATTATCTTCATAGATAATGGTAGGAGATCCATCTGAATTGATACCACATGATCTTTCAACATGGTTAATCATTCTGCAAAGCCAAGCACATTCATGTGATGCTTCATATGACACAATTATATCAAAATGATTAGTGGATGTGGCTACTAAAGTCTGTTTGCTAGACTTCCATGAAAAATCCTTACCATCATAAAGAAACACAAATCCAGTCTGTGATCTGGTATTGTGGGGATCAGACAAATAGCTAGCAACAGTATATCCCACCATAGTCATATCTTGATTTTTCTTATAGAATAATTCAATATTTTGTGTACCTCTAAGGTACCTGAAGATATTTTTAATGCCATTCCGATGTCTTATTGTTGGAGCGGCACTAAATCTTGACAACAAATTAACTGAGAATGCAATATCAGGCCTGACGCAATTTGCTAAATACATTAATGCTCCAATAGTACTAAGATATGGGACTTCCGGTCCCAAAATATCTTCATTTTCACTCTTTAGTCTAAATGGATCATTATCCCTATAAAAAGATCTCACAACCATAGGGGTATTAGATGGATATGCTTTATCCATATTGAACCTTTTCAATATCTTTTGAACATAAGCATATTGGTGCACTAAAATTCCATTATGTAGGTGCTCAAGTTGCAAACCTAAGCAGAATTTGATTTTGCCCAAATCATTCATTTCAAACTCAGTCATTAGATGATTGCTTGCTTCTTTTATATTATCAATTGTTGCAATGATATTTACATCATCAACATATATTGATATAATACAAAACCTATTTTGTGTTTTCTTTATAAACACACAAGGGCAATCATCATTATTTGAATATCATTTCTTTAAAAGGAATTCACTTAGTCGGTTATACCACATTCTCCCTGACTGTTTTAATTTGTATAGCGACCTTTTAAATTTGACGCTATACATGTTGCAATTTTTTTAAGATTCAGAAGTTTAACCCCTTCAGGGATTTTCCTGTAAATCTTTGAACCAAGTAACCCATATAAATATGCAGTCACAACATCCATTAACTGCACAGTCAAATTCATGTAGACTGCCAATGATATTAGATATCGGAATGTGATTCCACTCATCACAGGAGAATATGTTTCATCGTAATCGATGCCGGGAAATCGGGTTTGATTAAAAATTTGGAATAAGCCGATTGTACCTCTTTTCTTGGGCTGTTGGGAGGACCCTTGCGTAAAGGCCGATGTGGACTTCGCCGTTGAGTGAAGGCGTCTGGCTTCCTCGCCAACGAGCTTGGCCCTGGGACGCTTGTCTCCGCTCTGAAAAAGGAAATAACATAAGGTTAGTAATCGAAAAAAGAACGATATGGGTTAGTGAACGCACGCAAATTAGTAACCTCGCTGTCAGAAGACGATGCATGATTCTGAGACTCCGTTCTTTCATCGTCTGAATCCGATAAGAAGGTCCTGACTCAGAAGAATTTTCCTCTTTGTTGTCGCTGTTTTCATCATCGGAATGATCATAATCGGAGCTGTCATTGCTGCTTTTTTCCGATTCTGATGAAAGCTCTGCCATACCAGCAATTTTCGGCCAGTTGAGTTTGCAAGTCTCCTTCTTCCCAGTGAACTGTTCGATTAAGGTTGTAGCTCCGCCTTCTGTTACGTAGATGTTTTTGGCGATGGATTTCCACCAGATGTCGAATTTTGGAGAAGTGTCAGATCCCATTATAAATTCTGTCGGCATTTCGAAATCAATGTGCACAGCTGATAGAATTCCATATGCCGATTGGGGGTTCAAATCCTCTCTGGCATTCAGATGGCGGTATATAAAGAGATCGGGAATGTCTTGCCCGAGGTTGAATTGCCGAGCGACCATGGCCGAATGATAAAAATTCATATGAAGGTTTTCTGATATGAGTTCTTGTACTAAGAATGGCGAAGAAGATGCTTGGAGATATAAATTCTTTATATGCTGACAGGGCTTGTCCCTTTAAAGTGTTGGCCAATCGGAAAAATGAGGGAATTGGATATCTGTCCAAATCAGTATATGGGTTGAATTGCTCTAGACCATATTCCGATTCAGACATTATGAAAAATGCCACCAAGGAATGGGAGAAATCTTCTTGGTTCAAGCGCCTTCTGTTGCAGTTGACTGATATCATCTCTCCATAAGATCTGCAGAGGCGCTCGTCGCTATCGGATTCTTTCTCATTCGAAAATTCTAGGCTAAAGTTCAGTTCTCCTATGGAGTTGTATATTTGGAGTTTCAGGAACAAACAAACCAACCAGAAAGGACCGCCTAGATTTCCAGCCGAGTAATCGGTTTTCTTTGAGCAAAGACCTTCCCTGATCTCATGCATCATCCGATAAGTGGCTCCTAGCAAATACTTTCCGATTGCTAATTTCTGCCCTGATGCCAGTGCTTTGGCTACTCCTTGATAGACCTTGCCGGGGCTAAGGGATTGGCCACGGAAAAAGAACTTGTCAAGCCACATGTTCAAGAAAGCGATATGCTCTTCATCCTCGACATCGCCCGTTTGCTGATGAGTACTGATGTAGCGCTGCCAGCCAAAGTTCTTTTCGGGAACTAGCTTAAGGGTAGCAGACAAGTCAAAAGCCGATAGCATATCGCCATTGGGACTGAGACCTGTTAGCATGGCTACGTCCAGATGTGTAGGGCTAATTGGTCCTGTCGGGAAGAGGAAAGCATTTGCTGTATCGCACCAAAAATAAGCCGATGCTGCCATGAAGGGTTCGTCTGCTGGGGGACGATGCAAGGAAAGAAGGATAGCATCGGTAATTCCTAACTCAGTGCATTGTTCCTTTTTTTGGCTATAAACCCGAGTGAGCCAGTCCTTGTATCCCTTGATCGGGCTAGGCCAGGATCGAAATGCCGATTTCCAGCTGTTTATACTAAGCTTATCGGCAAATAACGGGAGCCTTGCTACCGAATGATCATTGAAGACTGTTGGATCCCTCTCCCCTATCGGTCCCAAAGAGTACAATGCTTCAGAGTCTGAGCATCGGAATAGTACCTGAGACATATTGTCGATTGAAGGTTGAACAAGAAGTCTGTGCGATGGAAATCCTGAGAGCTCTGGAAAATCCGATGCAGGAGGCTCGTGCGCAAGAGAATGGGTGAAAGTGGCAGCGATTGACCGCCTATTTATAGCTACAGTAAAACTAGGGTTTTTATCGGGGGTTTCGGCGTTACTGTTTCGGCCCATATCGCTTGGTGGGCTGACACGTGTTCTCAGAATGGCCCAGGAGCAAAGATTGCAGGGGTAAAAGTGTGAAATGTTCCAAGATTTGGTAAAATCCGATTTTTATTTGGAAGTTCGGCTAATGAGAATACCCATTGCCAAACTTAGGGGCATATGTTGACACCCAAATTTGGCAGCAAAATCGGATATAGCGAAATGGCTAAGTATATCGGAATTATTGGGCCGAATCAGAAAATGGGCTTCATCGCCAAAGAAGAAAAGCATATTAGGAATACCGATAGTTACGAGACTCCGAGAGAAATACGCTCTGATCAGAAGATATCTTTCGCGACGCGGTAAAATAGGTCGTATCGGTATCGAATTTGTAATAGTATAAATAGGACCTTAGGTTTCGTGAACAACGATATATAAATCATACACAAACACAACTACTTTCTCGAATCCGATTGACCTCATCGAAAGGCTTCAACGCAGGTAGAGCTATCTCGATGGGATAATCGATTCTCTTCTTGTAACCCGTATGCATGGCTGTATCATCCTGATCTCATGTATGCAAAGCATGTTAAACTGTCTCGGGATTTACCGATCTTTAATGTGTTCTCGCATATTGCACTGTCTCTATTTAATCGATCTGTAATGTGTGTTTATCTTACAATACCAATTGTCGAGTATCTCATGTGTTTTTCCAGAATTCGATATATGCGACTGTCTCATTCAATCGATCTTGCGTATGACCTGTTTAGGATTTTGCATCTGTAGATGTTTGCCGATTAGTATTCTATTTACTTATATTGGCTTTAAACCTTCAAATTGGTTTATTGGTTTACATCTAAGTTTAGATCTGAATACTATCTTGGCTTGACCAATCTATTCAATCTATTCTTCGGTTTAATCCAATGCATAGATACACAAGTTTATCGCTGATATTATAATAAAAATACCAAAAAGAGAGAGAAGATTTATAATTGAATGATTATTTACATTTAATTGCTCTATCAGGCATTAAGCCGATAGATCCTGTAATCGGATTATTCAAAGTCGATTGCGTGTAACCTAATCTGGCTAATTTTAAAAGCCGATTGGGGCTAAGTCACTGACGATTTTCTCCTTGTCAATTTACAGGTCGAATTGACTGGTACGCTTGGTCTTTGGTTGCGACGCAATCCCAGAGTTGACGCTTCCGCATGTGTGTTCACAGAAATCACTTTTTTGTATCAACAGCTGTCCCCTGCCGCCGCAGTGCAGACAGCCGCTACCGCATTGCCATGTGCACGTCGCCCCGTGTCATGTCCGAGCTCGTCACCCAGCACACATTACGCCCTGGTGTCGAGCTCCGGTTGGGCGTGCCTCGCCGGCGACCGGTCCAGGAGCTTGGACCGCTGGATCATGGCCAAGGGACCCATGGGCAAAGGCCAGCGAATCCACTTTTTCGATCTGCTCTCTGTGCCACCATCATCACCCAATGGAGCCAAGTCAAAAGCCTATGTGTAGCCTGCTCTGCTGTGCACCGTTTTTCGCTGTGCCGTGCAGCTCACCGCCCGCGTTCCCTGGCCACGTCGCTTCGGCATTAACCACCCCGCGGCAGGTGTACTCGCTCCGGTACCACACCCTCTTTGTCGCCCCCCTTAAACTGAGCCCGAGAACCCCTCTGGCTTCGCCTCCCCATTTTTCCCTCAATTTCTCCGTGCTGGCGCCGAAGATGTTCTTGTTGATTTCGTGAGCCGTAGGCCAATTGCTCTTGCCCTGAGCACCCACACCTCACCCCTAATATTTCCCCTCACTTGATTTCAGAGGTTTCGCTTGGAGTTGTCGTGCCGGCGTCGCCTCTGTTTTGACCACTGCCGGGACCCTCGACGCCGTCTTCTTCGTGTGCAATCGTTCTCGACGAAGCACTTGGTGAGCATGCCCGTGACCTCCTCTTACCCTCCGCTTCCGTCCATAGCCTGTAGATCCATATAGCTGATCGGTATCTCCAGCGAGCTTTCGGCTCCGCCGCAATCCGTCGTAGCGCCGTGTCTGGTTGTCTCCAGCCCCAACGCGAGCATCCCAAGGACCGCTAGGTGTTGTAGGTGCCATAGCTCGAACACTCTTGGCTGGAGGGTGGCTGTAACGCTGACACGACGCGTGCTGCCACCGCCACGTCGCCACCCGAAGGTTCACGATGACCAGTGACCGTCCGATTTGCTTTAAGATCTGTGTTGACCGTAGCGTGTTGGGTCAATGACGTGTGGGTCCCCGTTGTTAGATAACGTCTCACGAGCGTGTAGCGGCTGATGATCGTATAACCACTGACTGTGGGTCCTTGGCCCACCGGTCAGTTTTAGTTGAAGCGCGATGGGGCACAACGCCAGCCCTGTGAGTTAGTGCCCAGCGAAAATATGCCTTTGGCGTAGCCCACAGCTGGCTGGTGCCTGGGTTGAAACCGTCTTGGGCCGGCTTGGTTCACTGGCTCGGGCCGCTACTGTTTACCAAATTACCATCGAATTTAGTCAATTATTTAAATACAGAAAGTGTTATAGATTTATTAAAAATACTTAAAGGCTCCCAAAAATTTTGGAAAAATTTAGACAAATAGATAGGACTGTGCTAAATTTTACAAAAATATGCAATCAACCACTGTGATGATTCGTAGACACTGTTTATTAGAAATGAGTAGATTTCCTATATAGAAAATGCTTAAATTACATTTAGGGGAACTTTTATTAAATATAAATATAGAGACAAACCTCATAAAATCATAAGAAAATAAAGCAAGGTATAGAAGTGTAATAGTTAGAGAAAGCTGTAAAAAATGCAATTCTTACGTAAATAAGTTGATTAGATAACTAATTTGCCAAAAACCCTACATACTTAATAAACTCTTTATTAATTATAATAGGAGCTGACCCTAGAAAATTAAAAGAGGTAGCACAGGGCCTGGATTACACCTTATACTTAGAGAAGACTTGGAAATGTCCCTTAACTCCTTATATAGCCTTGTTGTTCGAAATGTCGTCATCACATGTCGCCTTAAAAACCCTAAGTGCTCGATTACTAATTTAGCGCGTGATATCGTTTTTTGAGATACCTCTAGTTTTTTATGTAATGATAGCATGGGTTAGTAATACATTATGGCATGCATTGCATATCATACGTAAATAGTACTGTTATCCGACTTTGTACATCGTGGTGTCGATGATAGGACCCAGATCACGTGCATGCATCATGTTTTCCGTTTTGCACCAGTGAGTAATTCTTGGATGATATGTGTTATTGGATGTAGGCGATCCCGAGGGAAGGTTTGGTGACGTGGAGGAAGACCTCCCACCTGAACAAGGCGAAGTAACACTCACTCTTTAAATTTTTACCCGTATTAGGGATAGATTGCAACTTTCCCTAGTGCAGATTAACATCGATATAATCATGTCCATTACCCAGTTTTTCCTAAACTATATTTGTTTATTATCAAAGTGCATGCTTAATAGCTGCCACTTGTTAATCATGTTATAAATACACATGCCTGTCATTTATTATTTAGCCTTTATGACTGTTTTGACTGTCACATCTTTGTTTAGCCCAATAATAGTTTGTTAACAACTTTAACCCTCCTAATAGGTAAAAACTACTTAGACTTGCTTATGTCCAAATAATTCTTCTAGAAACTATCCATGGAACGGTGAACCGATATTCACCGGTCATTCATTCATTCATTTAAAAGATATGACATGTGACAGTTAGGGCAAATAGATAAGTGATGGGCTGGGTGTTGCTTGAGGATATGGCTATGTGGTGTGTCAGTCCGGTTGGGTCGATTGATCGAGATAGATCGTCTGTGGTAATGTCTTGGATTAAGGAGGTGGAGACTAGATGGTTGGAAGGTTGCCGCTTTGATGACATCCTGATGGATGATTAAGGCACGAGGTGCCTAGTGCTGGGTTTAGCCAGATCTTATATAACTACAAGAAAAATGCTAATCTATGACATCCCAAATACATCACCAAAAAAAGAAAACTGTCATTATTTTTCTTCTATGACGAATTTGTGGCGAAATAAGTTTCATCATCTATATCGCGTCACATTTATTATCGAGCTGGCCTTCTTCTTTGCTGTTCATGCGGGCTATGACACCCAAAAAACTAATTTGGTAAAAAAATATATTCCCAAACCTCTTTTGATTCCGATTCCTAATCTCTTCCCAAGCCGATCTAATCTCCGACAAGTTGCATATAAACCTGGAGCCCTAAAATCCCCGAAACCCCAAATCACCAAGCCAAAAACCCTAGTTCCCCAACAATCGGAGAAGACGTCGTCGCTGACGCGGGCCACCGTGCCCTAACCGACTACGGCGCCATGTCGCACCGCCTAAGACGCCACCGTGCCGTGTAGTGTACCCTGCCGAACCCGCGCCGCTCCCGGCATCGCACCACCGTGCCGCGGTGTTGCCGCCCCGGGCGTCGCTGATGGCCACTGCCGCTGACCACCCTCGTCGCCGCAGCCCCGCGCTGCCTACTGCCCCTACAACGTCGCAGCCCCGACCGGCCAGAGCCCTAGCTCGCCGTGCGCCGCGCCGCTTTTGCCGCCCTTAGCCGCGCTACCTACCGCCATCGCCAGCCACGGGCCACCCGCCGCCGCCACCTCCTGTGCTCTTGCTCTCCCTCCATCTCCCTCTCCTTCTCTCTATTACTCCATCTGTCTTCTCAGTCTGTTCCGCTCTCTCTCCAATTCTGTCTCCACATTATCATCTCAGCCGCAAAACATATATTCCCTCAATTCAACTGCATGGTGGACCCGTTTCTACAGTAGTTTTTCTTAATAATTTTAGTGAACAATATTTTTTCACCTTTTCGCCATGGATTCATCCGATCTGCAAATCCAGCGATTCCATTTTTTAAAATCCATAAAAATGATACGTATCTATTGTAATTTTTTGTATAATTTTGATATTTATTTTGTATCGTACTACTTATTATTGCTGTTTTTTCTCGATTAGCACAAATTTTTTATTACGAAGGGGCAGGGAGCGCCGAGGCACCTGCTCTCTCTGGAGCAGGGGGTTGCAAGTTCCCGTCGTGGGGGCATTAACAGCTAATCGAGGATCCCCACAGGTTGCCTGGGTGCGGGACGAAGATGTCCTTGGAAGAAGTGAAGCTTCGCCCCCATCTTCGACCTTGGCGACCGATGGAGGAGGATAATCTGAAAAAAAAATTTATCAGATCCAGACTTGGTCATAAGTAACTTGGAGGAAGGCCGGAGGTAAAAGGGAGAAAATGCACCTTCGCCACCCCACACGTCATCCACGGCGTAGGCGCACCCGGTATGGTTCCCGACAGCAGTATTCCCCCCACTGATACTAATGTATCTTGGGGAGAAAAGGGGTTGGCCCCTTCGTCTTCAGTGCCCTAGGGGTTGTTGGACCCGTGATGCGGGACGTCAATGGGAACCCTCGGGGCCGGGCTGGTTGCGGTAGGGGCCTCTTCAGCTACGGGGAGAGCCTCCTCATTTGAGCTTCCATCCCCCGAAGGCTGCTGCCCCTCACCAGAATCCTCATAACCTTTGCTGCTGGTCACGGGGCCCGGAAGGAGGGCTCGGATCAGGCTGGCGACAATAGGAGGTTGCTGACCTCGAGCCTTCTTCAGGGTAGGGCCACCCCTAAAACTGGCCCCATCCTTCTTGCGCTTGCGTCCTCCTTCGGAGAAGGGAGTTTCACTCCCTAGTACGCGGTTAACCTTCATGGTCACCCCCAAGATGGCAACTCTAGAGATCTCTTTGACAATAGTTGGCCCAAGGATGAAATCCACGTAGTCTTCGACCTTCCTAAGCGGCAGAACAGAGCACGCTCCAAGGAAGATACGTGCTCCATCCTCCACGGTGGGAAGGCACCCCCAATCCTGCCGAAGGGGGCAAATTCGGGCTGCGGTGTACTCTTCGGCCAGAGCCCTTATAGAAAATTTGGCTGATCCTCTGAAGCAACAAGAAATGGGCTTCGTTTGAACCATCCAAGGTCACCTCTGGGGCTCCAATGGTCGATACTTCATCTCGCTGATAGATCAACCCCCGGTCGGTGTCATCCATCCATTGATAGAACCAGAATAGCTTCCAAGATAGACCCGAAGGCCATACCCATTTCTTCTTGGTGGCCATGGCCAAAAAGCTATCTGCGCGACCCTTCTTTACGACAAAGTTGATGCTTCCGAAGGGTATTCCCTTGTTGTTTCCTTGCCAGCGAGCCTCATGGATGTGGGTGAAGACGCGGGCCGAAGGTTGCTCCCCATTGCTTCGCACGGCCCTATTGAAGATGGACAGTCTTATTATGGCATTGGGGGAGAGCTGGCACAGCTGGGCCTTGTAGAGGCCCAGCAGCTCACTCGCCAGCGGCACGCAGGGGGCCCGGAGGCCCATGTCGTGTTGGCAAATGAAGATCACCGCTTCCCCCTCGCGAGGATCAGGGCTTGTCTCTCTTCCTGGACGGCGAACTTCCTCTGTCGCCACACTGGAGCACGTCGCCATGGCTGTCATGTCCTCGGTGACCCTAGATTCGACAAGCTCACTTACACAGAGGTGGCGAGAATATGCCCAGGAGCCATGTAGGTTCTTGGCCGGAAACTCGTCAGAGACGCTTGTCGGAGATGGTGAAGGGCGGAGCAATGACGACGGCGAAAGCTAACGGTGAGTAAGTGGGGGGGGGGAGGGTGGAAAAAACTCTTGGAGGAGGAAGCGGATAAGGATCTTACGGTGATTGAGCCGGCAGTGAAAGGGCCGGTGGCAGCGAAGAGCGCCGGCGGCAGAGTGGAGAGCAAAGCAGAGAAGTTGAAAAGACGTGGGCGCGAGAAGGGAAAGAGTAGAAATAAAAAGATGCCACTACCCCAGTATGTATGGTCGAGGTAAATTGTTGGATGGGCGACATGTGCCGCCCTAGACGGTGTAGATCGTGATGGTTCATAAAAAAATCCAAAGAAATCCGAAAGGACTCGGGCATGGATGGCCACCACGTGAGAGGAGGGACGAACCTGATCCACCACTTCCACTAACGCGTCCCCCGATACGTCTGATACAATCACTTCAATTGTTTCATCCCTAGAGGCGCGTGCCAACAACTGTAGCGGAACTGCGAATTCAGAGATAACGCCGTCTAATACCAAGTTTACTGCAGGATGTTTCGGTGTCTTCGTCATTCCCTCCTCAGCATGGCGAAGGGGGGATGACCACTTGGAGGCAATCGTTCACCACGTTGAGGCGGGGCGAGGTCGCAAGGGGCTTCTGTTGTGGGATGGCCCCCCCATTCTTTCATGCGAAGAGGCTGAAATCCCGAAGATCCCGGCAAGTAGAGTACCCTCATCCGAATATAGACGAAATATTCGGTGACACGGCGAAGACAGGGAAAGAAAAACTCGAAGAAGGTAAATCCTAACGAAGACCTTATTGAGGGGAGGCCAGGAGACATTCCGAAGATCCCTTGGTGGTCACCTGAGGCCCAATAGGAGAATGTAGCCCAAGGAGCATGGTCAAAAGGAGGCCACCTACCAGCGGGATCCGGTGTTTGCGCATCCCTAAATAGCCCATTGGTAGCCGAGGCTAGGTAAAGGGAGGGTAGATTCGGTTTTTCGCATAATTGTAACAAGCGCCAGTGTAGAGAATCGTTGATTTATGATTAACGGTCCAGGAGCAAGGGCAAGGGGATCTTTCCACTTTTTGGAGAGAACCCTAGGCCCTACTCCCCCTATAAATAAAGAGGCCCTCCATAGAGAAGGGGGACCAATTTTTTCATTCTTGACCCATCATTTTGCCTCCAATTCCGAAACCCTAAAGTTTCTAGCACTCTCCAGTTTCGAATAGACGCTACACGTACTGTCTGAGACACATCGACGACAATCACATATATAGTAGCCATATGTCCATGGTGGTAGAATCACCATCAAAACCACTTCAATAAGTTACTACCTCCAGTCACAAAAAGAAGTCGCCGTTGACTTTTGTACACGCCTTTGACTATTCGTTTTATTCAAAAAATTTATGTAAATATCATTTATTTTGTTGTGATTAAGTTTATTGTTAAATATATTTTAAGTATGACTTATATTTTTATATATTTATAATTTTTTTGAATAAGACGAATGGTCAAAATTGTGCAAAAGTCAGTGGCGACTTTTTTTTTGACCGGAGGGAGTATTTATTACATGGTTCTGAATAATTTGGGGACAGAAGATCCGTTATTTAGCTTTAAGGGGTACACCAGAGGCGAAGTCTAATGCTTGAGGACGCAATGCAAAGAAGGCCTTTCGTTTCCATTTCTTAAGAAAACAAACTACATGTACTAAAGCGGAGCTATTGGAGTTGGACATAGACGCACGACCTGGTAGATATCAATCGTCGTCCAACACTTTCTTGTGGAAAAAATTACGTATGGACCTTAAATTATTTTTCCCTAACATATGCATTTTTAATATAGGGAAATGAAATTGACATAGTTATACAATATATCAATTATTTATTTAACAACATAATTGTAGAACATATTTTTTCCTCTTTTAATTTATGGATTAGTGCGGTTTAAAACTCTTCGTACGTACTATGAGTGTTCTAGAAATCAACGCACTAGGCTAAAGATACATAGCAAAAGCAATTATCTAAGGACATAGTAACTACTCACTCCATTTTCATAATACTTGTCGTTTTAGACATTGACATGATATTTGAAATGCAACTTTGACCATCAGATACTAATAAAATTTATGTAGAAAATCTACGAAAATACAATATTGTAATAGTATTTTTCAAGATGAATTTATATGTATAGTTTTATGTACACAATCCAAATAGTTTGAAAGATTTTTATAGAGTCAAATGCACGGGCGGTCCCAAAACTATTAGTCGATTCTCATACAGGTCCCTATTCTTTTAAATTGCGGTTTTGGGTCCTTAATCTTTTTAAGTGGGTTCGTTCTGGTTAAAACCTGCCATGTGACAGCCCTGAAGCTGACGTGGTGCTAACATGGTCGTACATGTCAAATAAATTACTTAAAAAATTCAGAAAAAATTGAGAAAATTTAGAAATTATAAAAAGGAAAATCATATGACAATTAGAAAAAATTATAAAAAAATTAGGAAAAAAAGCACTTGAGGGCTCCCATACGCCATGATGCTAAAGGTCTTACGCTTATATGTTTATTTTAATAATTTTATGATTTTTCATATGTTAATGCTTTTTTAAATGATTTTCCATGATTTTTTATTGATTTCCCCTTTTTAATGATTTTTATCATTCTTTTGATATTTTCTATATTTTTAATGATTTTCCTATATTTTAATGGTTTTTTCATTTCAAGATTTTTAAATAATTTTCCCACATTTTAATGATTTTTATTTTAAAATGATTTTTAAAAATGATTTCCCTTTTTATGTTTTTAATGGTTTCCCTTTTTTAAACAAATTTACGTGACACGTCGTCTATAGGGCTGTCACGTGTTAGACTGGGGCGAACCCATTTAAAAAGATTAGGGACCCCCTAAACTAAAATTTTAAAGAATGGGGACTTAGATGAGAATCGACTAATAGTTTAGGGGCTGCTCATGTATTTTACTTATATTTATAGATAAAGTTTTAAAATTTCAACTTAAAATAAAACTAAAACGATAAGTATTATGGAATTGCAGGGAGCAATAAATTGATGCCATGCAAGAGCCCAAAATATTCAGTATTTGTCTTACATATTCTAGTACGTGCGTGTGCGCGTGGGTATTAATTGTCTTGACCTCATGATACGACGGAGCAGTGCTTATTTTAGCCTTGTTTGTTTCAGAGTAGATTAAATTAAAATAAATTAAATGAAAATTTGTCATTTTTGTATAAGCCAAATGATATAGTATTTCGTATTCAATTTTGTGGGGTTTCAAATAGTTTTTCTTATAGTTCATAAAATATTTTTTCATTAATTTTTTGAATTTTTTAAAATGTATTTAGAGGGGGTCACAAATTTGTTACAGTAAAACTCAACACAACTTTAATCTGAAACAAACAAGGCCTTTGTTTCATCTTTTTTTCGTTGACTGGCTCAAGTGATAAGCTAGCTAGCCATGTTGTATGTCTAGGGCATTATAAGTAGTCCAAAATAGATTAATTCTTTACAAGTAAAATGCCTTGTTATACTAGCTCTCGTAAAGTACGTCCGTTAGAATTTATCGGTTTTCAGTCATAAATCGTGTACACTACTGCGGATCGGGTCTTCCAAAACGGCTCATCACAAGCAGTTAGCTTTTATCCGCTTGCGACCCGATCGCCACAAGCGGTTCGTGGCCAACGGGTGGGAGGGTGGCGGGAAAGGGCATATGCAAGCGGTTCATGATACAAACCGCTTGCAGAGATATCACACTATAAGCGGTTCGTATCACCAACCGTTTGCACTCCTCGGTAAGCTGCTCGTGATAAGAATCGCTTACAGTGTGCTATCTGTGCAAGCGGTTTATATCACGAACCGCTTGCATATGCTTTTTCCTTCCCGCCCAGTGCATTTAACCCCTTCTTCCTCCCTGAGCAGAGCTCGCGCAGTAGCACTGATGGGCCGAGCTGTTCATGCAGGGGAGGTGCTGCCAAAATTTTTAATTGAGACTAATAGCTCCAAATTAAGGTTTTCAAGGTAAGTAAACATGGTCTCAACATCATTTTCATATGGACATTGCTTATCTTTTTGCATTGGATGTGGAGAAATATTAAATAATCTTGTTTGAATTGAAGGGTGTTACGTGGATAACACTGAGACACATGGATTCTTTCGGCGCATGGTTACAAAACCATATCCTCAAGAGCAAGTCCAACAATGAACAGTTGCAACGCCTGGCTCGGGGACCATCCGTTGAAATAGTGAGATGGCAGGGGTACGAGATAAATGGTTACACATTCTACACGAGATCACAAGATAACAATAGCACAAACCAGAACAGCGGTGTCCGTATAGAAGCCGCCGACAATAGAGGCAGGGTGGACACATATTATGGATTCATAGAAGAGATATGGGAGCTCGACTATGGGCCTTTGAAGGTCCCATTGTTTAAGTGCCAATGGGTAAAACTAAACGCAGGCGGCGTGAATGTCGACAAATACGGCATGACTACCGTCGACCTCCAAGAAGTCGGCTACTTGAGAGAACCATTTGTTCTCGCGAACGAGGTGAGACAGGTCTTCTACGTATTGGACATGTCAAGCAGACCAAAGAAGAATCAAATCAAAGACAAGAAGAAGGAACAGCCAAAGCGACACGTGGTTCTCCATGGCAAACGAAGGATTGTCGGAGTAGAGGACGTTATTGACGAGGAAGAGTACGATCAGTTCGATGAGATCCCTCCATTTGCAGTAGATGTTGACTTAAGCATCCTGGATGACATAGGCATGGATGCTCCGCACATACGGCGCGATCACGATGAAGGAAGAATTGTAAAGACAAAAAATGTAAATGATTAGGATGACCTATGTGGTTGTATGAACTATGTTATCATGTAATAGCATTTTTAAGAATTTGTAAGATGGAAGCAATATTTTTGGAAAGAATAATGGAAACATATTTAGAAATGAAAGTAATGCCAAAAAGTATTTCTTAGTATTTTTGAAATGAATAATGGGCTAAGTACATATTTAGAAATGAAAGTAATGTAAAAAAAAGATTTTTTAGTTTTTTGGGAAAAAAAATAATGGGCTAAGTACATATTTAGAAATGAAAGTAATGCCAAAACAATTTTTTTTAGTATTTTTGAAAAGAATAATGGCCTAAGTACAAATTAGAAATGAAAGTAATGTAAAAAAAGATTTTTTAGTTTTTTGGAAAAAAAATAATGGGCTAATTAAGTACATATTTAGAAATGAAAGTAATGCAAAAAAAATTTTTTTAGTATTTCTGTAAAGAATAATGGGCTCAGTACAAATTTATAAAAAAAAAATATAGAGCAACGTGGCGCAAGCGGGGCTCGAACCCGCGACCAGCACGGGGAGCCCGCACTTAAACGCCACGAGCTAGCCAAGTGAGAGTAAGTTTCAATTCAACATATGAAGGGCGCAAACCTTCTTAAACGTTTTAGACAGAGTCCCAAGCCTCGCCACGTGTGCCCCACTTCTACGAGCGGTTCATTCTACCAACCGCTTGTCGAAGTGACCACTACAAGCGGTTTGTATCACCAACCGCTTGCAGAGTAATTTACTGTTTCGCGGGCGAAATTCCGAAATTTTAATTTCGCGCTACCGTCTTCTACAAGCGGTTCGTTGTATAAACCGCTTGCAAAAGCTGTCTCCAAAAGCGGTTAAGACTACGAACCGCTCGTAGAGGTTATTTTCACAAGCGGTTTGTAATACAAACCTTCTACCAACCGCTTGTAAAATTTGTCTCTAAAAGCGGTTAAGACTAAGAACTGCTTGTAGAGGTGCTTTTCACAAGCGATTTGTAATACAAACCGCTTGTAGAGAGCTGTACTAAATAACTCCTCTTCCTCGCCCTGTCCTTTCCACCCAAATTTTTCTAAGTCCCAAGCCATCGCCGCCGTCCTCACCGTCCTCACCACCACGCCGTCCTCGCCACCACGCCGTCGTCCTCGACGCCGTCGCCTACACCTCTGCGCCGCCTCCCTGACGCTCGGCGCACCTCGCCGTCGATCACCGCGCAGGTCGGCTCTGCCCACCCTGCCGTCGAGCCCCTTCGCCGGCGAGCCCCTCGGTTCCGTTCTCCGTGGACAATCTCCCCGCCGATTTGAAGACGAAGGGCCGAGGTATCGAGCCCCCTCTTTCTCCTCACCCCCCTGCTCTGTGATGCACACATGCTGTTCGACGGATTGCCTAGCCGCCTCGCTCCCTCCCCTCCCTGGATGTTGCTCTGTGATGCTGCTGGTGGAGATGTTGCTCTGTGATGCTGCTGGATGTTGCTCTATGATGCTGCTGGATTTAGGGTTTGGGATGCTGTCTCCCCTATCTGTGATGCTGCTGGATTAGGGTTTGGGGTGCAGTCTCCTGCTCTCTGTGATGCTCCCCTCTATCCCTGCTCTCGTCCCCTCCATCTCCTCACTGTGATGCTGCTGGATGTTGTTGGATCTTGCTCTATGATTTGCTGGATATTGCTGGATGATGTTGCTTGGCTTGATTTGCAATGTGCTTGGGATGTTCAAAAGGATCCTATGGGTTTAAGCTATGGTGCAAAGGCTGGATGGCCTCGGTTGTAGCTCTAGAAATCGAAAGAGCACCGGGGAGCTTGAGTAGGTTTCTAGGGGCTTGGATCACTTCCTAGCTACTTGGATCACTTCCTCCCCTCCTCCTTGCTGTCCCACCTGGCTGCTTGGATCACTTCCTCCTCTTCCCTTCCCTCTTGCGGCCTGGTGACTTGGGTCAGCAGCAAGGGCTCTGGAGGTTGTGTTGGTCATTGCTTCCTTGGTTGCTTGGCTTGATTTGCAATGTGCTTGGGATATGGGGGTTTTAGCTTTATGCAGCAACAATATTTGCTTGTGCATATGAACACTGTTGGCTAGCTATTATGGCCACTAGGAAGCCCAGGAAGAAAGGAGGTAGGGTAGAAAAGCTAGGGTTTAGCTCTCCACCTTTGGGCAACGAACTAAGCATCCTCTCCCTGCAATTAGCCATTATTCTAGTTGTTTAGGTTAGGTATGGAAGGGATTTCGGAGCTTTAGGTGTTGAAATTGCATTTCGACAATGAATTTATATATATGCAGTAGCTTGCAACCGCATTTCAGGGAACTTCTAGTAGTAGCGGGAGGATGGTCATGTAGAATAAATTATAGTTCATGTCCTTAGCTTTCCAACGAGTCCTAGAATGTGAAATTCGGCCAAGCGGTTTGGGAGTTATCGCCAAGCTAGTGTGTTGATGCCAATTAGAAGCGTGTTATATGGCGATCTAGGTGCGCCGCCGCCGCCACCGTCGAGCCCCTCGCCGCCGTTTAGCTCCGCGCGGCCACACCTCTCCGTCGTTGAGCACCGCGCCGCGGCCCCTTCCGAGACGCTCCACCTCGCAAATTCTTTCCCTCTTTGTCCAGTGGACCGATTTGGTTATTTCTGGGGGACTAGCCTTCGAGCTAGAGGCCGTTTGACCTAATCTGGATGCACTGTGTTTTGGCTCTGTTAATTGTTCGATGATGATTGCCTAGATTTGAGGCTTTCTTAACCTATTTATTAAAGGAATCTGCTAGACCTAGATAAGTGCTGCTCTTAGCTTTCTTTGTGGTTGCTCTCTGTGTTTGGTTAAGCACCTGGGAGTTAGTGCAGTGGCAGTTCAGCTACTGTTCGGCTTGATGCAGTGGCTGTTTGGGGTCTGTCCGAACTGTTTTATTGATCTTTTATTACTCCGGTGCACACTGACTTTGTTTGTCATGTACATAGAGTAGTGATTAAATTTTGAGCTTGAGCAGTACTAATATGTGGTTGCAGTCCTGAAATTTTTAGATTAGATAACCTCTGATATATATTGCCCAAATACGGTTGGATGGCTAATTTAATTAGCAACCCTTGTTTGCAATCTGAGAACAACTTTCCTAATAAAACCTTGAGCTGTTTGCAATCTGAGAACCATTTGGATCAAGCCGGCATCTAAGAGATGTATATGTTGTTATTCAAATAATTTGAGCTGTTTACAATATTGTATTCAAATATTGTACGTTTTGATGGGTGTCGAGATGGATGAAATCTAAGAGATGTATATGTTGTATTCAAATATTGTATTCAAATGTTGTATTCAAATAAAAAGAGATGTATATGTTGTATTAAATGTTCTATTATTTCGCGTGCATTCACAATAATAGATGGCGCACTCGACGCGATGACCATGATTTCGATGCGGGACATGAGTTTCTACTTAACGAAATTGCGATGGGCACCCTCATAAGCTACGTTGAGGCCAACCCGGTGGATCCAATCGGTGATCAGGCCGCCCCGGCTCAAGCCGGTGACCAGGCCGCCTCGGCTCAAGCCGGTGATCACGCCGTCCATGCTCAACTTCGTATAATGTATGCTATACGAAGTTATTACGCTCTTTTTTAATGATTTCCCCATAATTTTATGATTCTTTTGATATTTTCTATATGTTTTTAATGATTCCAGGCTCTCGCAGATGAAACTAATGTCGACGGCTGTGAGGTATATATACCCTGGACACTAAAATGACCGTTTCTTACACGTCTCATAGCAACAAGCCTCTGGCAAGTGTTCTTGTTTTTTTTAAGCCGGAAACGTCCACCAGCCAATCCAAGCAAATACGAGGCCCTAACAAAAAGCCGTCGACAAAGTACGTCATTACTCAAGTTTCAGCCACTGGGAAGCCAGAAGCCCCTATGTCGGCACTTGCCCCCTTCAACAACGCCTGCGGAGTCATTGTGAGGGATCACGTCCCTATTAGCATCAAGACATGGCCCAAGATTCCTATGGTTACAAAAGAGCTGCTTTGTAAGGATATAAAGGAAAACTTCACAATTCTGACGGCTTACAAAAACAAGTGCAAGAAATTTACTCTGAGCAAGATGGCGTTATGCTTTCAATCGTGGAAGAGCGAGCTCAGTAAGAAGTACGTG
>SPJY01031469.1:79798-110117 GCA_005191435.1 Raddia distichophylla
GAGCAGAATAAGGCCAACGCACAGAAGAAAAAATACCACCACCATTTCGGGTCCGGTGGTTACATCAAGGCTATGCCAAAATGAGAGAAGTAGGAAGAGGAGCTTAGGAAAAAGGGTATAATAGCAGAAACAGAAGACTGGAAGCTCCACCCGCGCAACTGGACCTTGGGCCACGGAGGGAGGCTGAAGGATGACGGCAAGCTGGAGATGGAACCACAAGTGCAACCCGTGAAAGAAAGGATTGTGGAAGCCATCGAGAAGAAACGTGCAGGATCCTTGGTGGTACACAGGGAGAATGACGAGCTTACCTACGCACTCGGGAACGCAGAGCATCCAGGAAGGACACGAGGTATTGGCAAGTAGGTGCCATGGCGGGCTGGCATCTCAAATGATCAAGCCACATACTAGAGCCGGGAAAGAGGGAAAGTAAGATAAAACAATAGAGTCAGTAAAATAGAACGGGAGCTCAAGGAGAACAAGGAAAATATGGCAGAAATGCTAAAGCGGAAAGTGCATGCTGCAATCGCTAGTCTTCAAGGACCAGGTGCGCTTGTCGTCATGCCTCCGGACAACGTGGTTAGTCCTTCGGCCTCCGGTCGGCGAAGCAGCTACGTGTCAAACAACGTGTTGACCGACGAATCGCAGGCCCGTTATCCCGTGGACGACATCACCGTATCCCGCCAATGTGAGGTACGCGTCTAACTGCACAACCTCACCCTCAAGGTGGCTTAGGCATGGCCTTTCCAGTGGAGTCGGACCAGACATTCTACTGTAACCCGATACCCGCGGGATACTCCAAGGTAACGGTGGACGAGGTGGTGGCCGGATTTGATGATATGGAGCTCGATATTGCCGGAGGAGACGATGTGACCAAGCTTGGAAAGGCCCTCCATAACATCATCCTCTGGCGGAAGAAGTACATCGTGTTTTCTGATGATGTGGAGGTGACATCTCCACCGAGACAGAACTCACATCCTCCACCAAGACAGTCCACTCCACAAAGACGGAGCTCACCTCCTCCCTCCACCAAGACAGGCCACGCCACCACGCAACGCCTCGCCGGTGAGACAAAGCACTCCACCACCCGCTAGCGCTATGCGCAGAAGCCCAACACCGCCGCCAGCCCCTCAAAGCAAAAGGAAGCAGCAGCCTCCGAGGAAAACAACGGAGCCAGCATCTCCCCCCAGTAAGAAGCTTGCTAGCAAAAGGAGCATTCTTGCAGGTAGAACGACACCAAGCTGCAGCAGGGCGACCGGTTTCCCATTCAGACAGAGAATGAAGGAACCCGAAAAAACACCTTATGAGATGACGTCTGAGGAGCTGAAGAGCGAATCGCAGAAAGCTGTGGACGAATGGATATAGGAGTATAAAGCTAAAACAAATCCACCGCCAAAGAAACGAATTGATTCAAAGATCGCGGACTTCTTCGCGACAACTAGTCAGTACCGACCGCCTCTCTGTAAAAAACACCTTATGAGATGACGCCTGAGGAGCTGAAGAGCGAGTCGCAGAAAGCTGTGGACGCATGGATACAGGGGTATAAAGCTAAAACAAATCCACCGCCAAAGGAACGAATTGATCCAAAGATCGCGGACTTCTTCGCGACAACCGTTCAGCACCGACCGCCTCTCTGTACCGACTACCAAAGAACTATCAAAAACCACGTCTTCAAGAGTAAACAACCTCAGGGCATATACATGAGTAAGGAAGAACAGGAGGAGGCAAAACGTCTACAGATGGAGTATGACTTCACGAGGGAAGCTGGCCTTGATAACATAGAAGCCGTCCGTGGATTAACTAATGATCTTCCAACGGCACAAGTCAGGTGGCCATTTAAACTAGGCCAGCCGTTGGTAGATCCTAAGGACATAAGGAAACTACCGGTCAAGATGCGACGCACGCATGAATGGTACGAACACAGGTCCGCTAGGGGTTATGCTCATTGCTGCGTCTCGTTTCAAAAAAAACATTTGTTTCGAGGGAATGATCAATTGATAAATCTTGAATTTGAAGACTGGTACAATGTGTACCATGCAGACGCCGTCAACGTGTCCTTCATGACCTGCTGGTGCCTGTGAGTGTCAACTCCACAAGATGTATATATATATGAATGATCAATTGATACATCTTGATTTTGAAGACTGGTACAATGTGTACCATGCAGACGCCGTCAACGTGTCCTTCGTGATCTGCTGGTGTCTATGAGTGTCGACTTCATAAGATGTATATATATCTATACATGCTGCTTGCCGAGAACCCTAATTAATTAACTCAATTAACCCATTTTCTGTAGAATGGAGATAAAAAGACTTAGAAAGCAGAAGCCGAACTCGATTGGCTTCCTTGACCCTTGGTTGGTCAACGAGGAAGTCGGGCAATTCACTGGAAAACCAAAGGAAATCCACGACTACGTTGTACATGCACTAGTACAACAACACTACAAGCCATACATACTTCTGCCATTCAACTTTAAGTACGTGCTGATGTCCTCACTAACATCTCGTTCTTATATTGCTTAAGGCACCTGATGGCACACTATATATTGTTTAATTACATGTCATAACTGTTGCAATATATAAATAGGTTCCACTGGATCCTTATAATTATAATGCTTGATCAAAGCATAATCATCGTCCAAGACACACAGAGAAAACCGCAAAAAGAATACCAGTGGATAATTAACCTCCTTAACAAGGCGTTCCTGAGCTTTCAAGAGATTCAGAAAGGACGTTTTAAGAAGGAATTCGATGTCAAGCTAAGCGACTGGGTACGCTAAAACGACGTAATTGCCCTTTGTCAATTAATATTTCTTGTTATTACTGATCTGTAATTGCCCCGCATCGACCATAGGTAAAACAACAATCTGCGGGAAACAACCTATGTGGCTACTATGTGTTCCACTATATCCAAATGATGTGCCACGGCGAGCTTGAGCCTCAAACTCCTGAAGAGGTTCGTATATATATGCACGCAACCATGCATCTAGCAACAACTTAATAACGTTCTTATGTGCTCCATTAATTTACATTATGGGTGCACGTATTTATTTATTTTTCACTTTAATTGAATTGGCAGCCCGACATGGATAAACATACTGAAGTGTTACCACATCATCGGGTGCTCGCATTACGAGAACAACTGTTCGGCTTCATTCTCGATGAGGTCATTAACCCCCAGGGCGAGTTCCATTATCGAGATCCATATTCCAACACGAACGAACTAGGGACGACTTCTACGTCGTCAAAGAGCGTCAAGAAGAGTACTGCAAGAAAAAAATGAACTGTTTTGTCCATTTTGCACAATGTATATTAATTATAAACTTTGTAAATTTGGCCGGTGCATATAAAGTGTACATTATTACATGTATTATCTAATATATTTAAGCTTGTTTGATCGCTAATTATATGCTCATCCTATATGTATTTAAATTTAAACGACAAATAAAAAAATCTCCTGCCGAAATATATATTTAAATATCTATTTGCGCCGCCCCAGAAATGAAATAACCAGGTGGCCATTAAACTGCACGTTTACGCAAGCGGTTACTGAACCGCTTGCGGAGATGATCTCTGCAAGCGGTTCGTGGATCCAACCGCTTGCATAGATCCCCACGTGGCTTCCACACCCGCCCGCGCCATCGTCCCGCGAACCGCTTGCAGAGGGGCTTCACTAGCGGCTCTGGGAGCCGCTTGTGATGCCCGTCGGGCATCAGTCGCGGTTGCCTGCAAGCGGTTCTAAAACCGCTTGCACAGGCCTTACGAGCCGCTTGGCCTACCCCGATCCGCGGTAGTGAGCCTACATGTAACATACTTATGGGTGTGCACGTACGTACGTACGGTCGGAGTCTCGTGCATGGGAGTTTGCAACGAGCATGCATGCATAGCGGCCTGTCAATCCCTTCCCTGATAGACGACTCAGATGTTCAGAGGGAAAGGCACGTGTTAACTCGCATGCATGCATATATTACGTACGAACGTACGTACGTACGTACGTGCGAGTATAGCAGTGTGTAGCTGACGATCCAGTAATGTGTGATTCGATGCAGAAAGAAAATGCGTTGGACAGTGAAAGTTTGACGGTTCAACTCAAGCTATAGTTGGCCAAATGGGCCGTGCAAAACGGGCCGGCACTAGGCACGGCACGGCACGATGTCCCGTGCCGTGTGCCTGGGCCACCACCTCGGCCCACTGGGCCGGCACGAGCACGGCCCGTTTAAAAGCCAGGCACGATGCGGCCCGTTGGGGGGTCATATAAAACCTCGCCGGGCGCCGCACCCCTCTGGCCCTCTCACACTCTCACCTAACCCTAGCCGCGCCCCTTCCCCTCCCCTCAGTCCCTCACTCCCTCAGAGACGAAACACTCGCAGCCTCGCGTCGCCGCTCTCGCTCTCGTCTTTCTCCCCTCCTGCTGCACATAGTCACCGCCACGGCGTGACGGCGCCACGCCGCCTTGCCGCCACTGGCTCGCCGCCATGGCACGCCACTGGAGCTCAGATCCATCCCCTTCCCAGTTGACTTGTGGCGATTCGTCATCTCCTAGTCCTAGATCCGTTCATCCTCGACCTCTACGGCATCTCCTAGTCCTAGATCTGTTCATCCTCGACCTCTACGGCCGATCTAGTGCTCCGGATTCGCGAAATCGCGAGGTAAGCCTTGATCTCTTCATCAGTTCATCCTCTACCTCCTAGATGGCTAGATCTGGTGCTTAGCTTCTTCTTCTTCTTTGCTTCTTTGCTCCTAGATCCGTTGAGGAACCAGACGGCCGGGTCCGTCCGTCATTGACCTCGCCGGCGACTTCGGTGCTCCGGTTTAGGCCTAACCCTAAGCCGTTGAAGGAACCGGAGAGCCAACGATGGACGACGACGACAACGGACACATGGTCAACGAGGACCTCCGGATGATGGGGATGCGGGGAGATGACGAGGAAGACCTGGGCGAGGACCGGGAAGCCCTGTTGGGCTGCGAGGCTGACCCAATCGAGATTGGCAATGGTGGCGGCGAGGCTGGAGAGGAGGGTGCCGGGACGGGATCCCAGGCTGCAAGCACTTGCGCCAGTGGTGGTGGCAAGGGGAAGGAGAAAGCAAGGGAGTGACCTTCCACCTCTGGTGTATGGAACAATTTTGAGAAGATCTTCAAGGTAACTGATGGTAAGAAGGTAAGAGCTCAAGCTAAGTGCCTCCTCTGCAAAGGCTTACTTTCTGCTAGGTCAACGGGTGGTACTGGGCATCTGTCACGGCAAGCATTTGAGAAGTACAAGCTGTCGGATGAAGGCAAGGCCGCGAGTAAGCAGAACAAGGCCAATGTACAGAAGAAAAAATACCACCACCATCTCGGGTCCGGGGTTACATCAAGGCTATGCCAAAATGAGAGAAGCAGGAAGATGAGCTTAGGAAAAAGGGTATAGTGCCAGAAACAGAAGACTGGGAGCTCCGTCCACGCAACTGGACCTTGGGCTACGGAGGGAGGCTAAAGGATGATGGCAAGTTGGAGATGGCACCACAAGTGCAACCCGTGAAAGAAAGGATTGTGGAAACCATCGAGAAGCAACGTGCAGGATCCTTGGTGGTAGACAGGGAGAATGACGAGTTTACCTACGCACTCGGGAACGCAGAGCATCCAGGAAGGACACGAGAAATTGGTAAGCAGGTGCCATGGCTGGCTGGCTTCTCAAATGATCAAACCACATACCGGAGCCGGGAAAGAAGGAAAGTAAGAGAACACAATAGAGTCAGCAAAATCGAACGGGAGCTCAAGGAGCACAAGGAAAACATGGCAGAAATGCTAAGTGCATGCTGCAATCGCCAGTCTTCAAAGACCAGGTGGGCTTGTCGTCATGCCTCCGGACAACGTGGTTAGTCCTCCGGCCTCCGGTCGGCGAAGCAGCTACGCGTCAAACAACGTGTCAACCGACGAATTGCAGGCACGTTATCCCATGGACGACATCACCATGTCCCGCTAAGGTGGCTTACGGCATGGCCTTCCCGGTGGAGTCGGGCCAGACATTCCACTGTAACCCGATACCTGCAGGATACTCCAAGGTCACGGTGGACGAGGTGGTGGCCGGGTTTGATGATATGGAGCTTGATATTGCCGGAAGAGACGATGTGACTAAGCTTGGAGAGGCCCTCCAAAACATCATCCTCTGGCGGAAGAATTACATCGTGTTTCCTGATGGTGTGGAGGTGACATCTATACCGAGACAGAACTCACCTCCTTCACCAAGACAGCCCACTCCACCGAGACGGTGCTCACCTCCTCCACCAAGATAGGCAACGCCACCACGCAACGCTTCATCGGTGAGACATAGCACTCCACCACCTGCTAGTGCTATGCACAGAAGCCCAACACCGCCGGCAGCCCCTCAAAGCAAACGGAAGCAGCAGCCTCCGAGGGGAACAACGGCGCCGACATCTCCCCCCAGTAAGAAGGTTTGCTAGCAAAAGAAGCATTCCTGCAGCTAGAACGACTACAAGCAGTAGGGCGGTCGGTTTCCCATTCAGACAAAGAATGAAGTAACCTGAAAAAACACCACGCCGGCATCTCCCCCCAGTAAGAACGCTGTTAGCAAAAGGAGCATTCCTGCAGCTAGAACGATTACAAGCAGCAGGGCGGCCGGTTTCCCATTCAGTCAGAGAATGAAGGAACCCAAAAAACACCATATAAGATGACTCCTGAGGAGCTAAAGAGGGAGTCCAAGAAAGCTGTGGATGCATGGATACAAGGGTTTAAAGATAGAACAAATCCACCGCCAAATGAACGAATTGATCCAAAGATCGCGAAAAAATTTGCGACAACTGTTCAGTACTGACCGCCTCTCTGTACCGACTACCAAAGGACTATCAGAAAGCACGTCTTCAAGAGTAAACAACCTCCGGGCACATACATGAGTAAGGAAGAATAGGAGGAGGCAAAACATCTACAGATGGAGTATGACTTCATGATGGAAGCTAGCCTCTATAACATAGAAGCCGCCCGTGAATTAACTGATGATCTTCCAACGGCACAAGTCAGGTGGCCATTTAAGCTGGGCCAACCGTAGCTAGACCCTAAGGACATACGAAAACTACCGGTCAAGATGCGACGCGCGCATGAATGGTACTAGCACAGGTCTGCCAGGGGATATACTTTACTAAGCGTCTCATTTCAAGAAGAACATTTGTTTCGAGGAAATGATCAATTGATAAATCTTGATTTTGAAGACTGGTACCATGTGTACCAAGGAGAGGCCGTCAACATGTCCTTCTTGACCTGCTGGTGCCTGTGAGTGTCGACTCCACAAGATGTATATATATATATCTATACATGCTGCTTGCCGAGAACCCTAATTAATTAACTCAATTAACAAGCAGGTGCCGTGGCTGGCTGGCTTCTCAAATGATCAAGCTACATACCGGAGCCAGGAAAAAAGGAAAGTAAGAGAACACAATAGAGTCAGCAAAATCGAACGGGAGCTCAAGGAGCACAAGAAAAACATGGCAGAAATGCTAAAGCGGGAAGTGCATGCTGCAATCGCCAGTCTTCAAAGACAAGATGGGACCCTCAAGGTGGCTTACAACATGGCCTTCCCATTGGAGTCGAGTCAGACATTCCACTGTAACCCGATACCCGTGGGATACACCAAGGTCACGGTGGACGAGGTGGTGGCCGGATTTGATGATATGGAGCTCGATATTGCCGGAGAAGACGATGTGACCAAGCTTGGATAGGCCCTCCATAACATCATCCTCTGGCGGAAGAAGTACATCGTGTTTCCTGATGGTGTGGAGGTGACATCTATACCGAGACAGAATTCACCTCCTTCACCAAAACAGTCCACTCTACCGAGACGGAGCTCACCTCCTCCACCAAGACAAGCCACGCCACCACGCAACGCCTCGTCGGTGAGACATAGCACTCCACCACCTGCTAGCGCTATGCACAGAAGCCCAACACTGCCGGCAGCCCCTCAAAGCAAAAGGAAGCAGCAGCCTCCGAGGGGAACAACGGCGCCGGCATCTCCCCCCAGTAAGAAGCTTGCTAGCAAAAGGAGCATCCCTACAGTTAGAACGACACCAAGCAGCAGGGCGGCCGGTTTCCCATTCAGACAGAGAATGAAGGAACCCAAAAAACATCATATGAGATGACGCCTGAAGAGCTAAAGAGAGAGTCGAAGAAAGTTGTGGACGCATGGATACAGAGGTATAAAGATAAAACAAATCCATCGCCAAAGGAACGAATTGATCCAAAGATCGTGGAAAAATTCGCGACAACTGTTCATTACCGACCGTCTCTCTGTACCGACTACCAAAGCACTATCAGAAAGCACGTCTTCAAGAGTAAACAATCTTCGGGCACATACATGAGCAAGGAAGAACAGGAGGAGGCAAAACGTCTACAGATGGAGTATGACTTCATGAGTAAAGCTGGCCTTAATAACTTAGAAGCCGCCCGTGGATTAACTAATGATCTTCCAACTGCTCAAGTCAGGTGGCCATTTAAGCTGGGCCAGCCGTTGCTAGACCCTAAGGACATACGGAAACTACCGGTCAAGACGCGACGCGCGCATGAATGGTACGAGCACATGTCCGCCAGGGGATATGCTTTACTAAACGTCTCGTTTCAAGAAGATCATTTGTTTCGAGGGAATGATTAATTGATAAATCTTGATTTTGAAGGCTGGTACAATGTGTACCAAGCAGACGCCATCAACGTGTCCTTCATGACCTGCTGGTGCCTGTGAGTGTCGACCATCCGAGTTTATATATCTATACCTGCTGCTTGCCGAGAACCCTAATTAATTAACTGAATTAATCCATTTTCTGTAAAATGGAGATACAAAGACTTGGAAAGCAGAAGCCGAACTTGATTGGCTTCCTTGACCCTTGGTTGGTCAACGAGGCTGTCTGGCAATACCGTGGAAAACCAAAGGAAATCCACGACTACGTTGTACATGCACTAGTACAACAGCACTACAAGAGAAAATCCACGATACGTTGTACATGCACTAGTACAACAGCATTACAAGCCATGCATACTTGTGTCATTCAACTTTAAGTAAGTGCTGATGTCCTCACTAACATATCGTTCTTATATTGCTTAAGGCACATGATGGTAGACTATATGTACTTAATTATATTTTATAACTGTTGCAATATACGAATAGATTCCACTGGATCCTTATAGTCATAAAGCTTGACCAAAGCAAGATCATCATCCAAAACTCAAGGAGAAAACCGCAAAAAGCATACCAGTGGATAATTGATCTCCTTAACAAGGCGTTCCTGAGCTTTCAAGAGATTCAGAAAGGACATTTTAAGAAGGAATTCGATGTCAAGATAAGTGACTGGGTACGCTACAACGACGTAATTGCCCCTAGTCAATTAATATTTCTTTCCCTTACTGATATGTAATTGCCTCGCATCGACCATAGGTAAAACAACAAACTGCGAAAAACAACCTATGTGGCTACTATGTGTTCCACTATATCCAAATGATGTGCCACGACGAGCTTGAGCCTCAAACTCCTGAAGTGGTTCGTATATATATGCACGCAACCATGCATCTAGCAACAACTTAATAACGTTCTTATGTGAAGGACACGAGGACTTGGCAAGCAGGTGCCGTGGATGGCTGGCTTCTCAAATGATCAAGCCACATACCGGAGCCGGGAAAGAAGAAAAGTAAGAGAACACAACAGAGTCAGCAAAATCGAACGGGAGCTCAAGGAGCATAAGGAAAACATGGCAGAAATGCTAAAGCGGGAAGTGCATGCTGCAATCGCCAGTCTTCAAAGACCAGGTGGGGTTATCGTCATGCCTCCGGAAGTAGATGTGGTTAGTCCCCCGGGCTCCGGTCGGCGAAGCAGCTACGCGTCAAACAACGTGCCGGCCGATGAATTGCAGGCCCGTTATCCCGTGGACGACATCATCGTGCCCCGCCAATGTGAGCTACGCGTCCAACTGCACAACCTCACCCTCAAGGTGGCTTACGCTTTGGCCTTCCCCGTGGAGTCGGGCCAGACATTCCACTGTAACCCTATACCCGCGGGATACTCCAAGGTCACGGTGGACGAGGTGGTGGCCGGATTTGAGGATATGGAGCTCGATATTGCTGGAGGAGACGATGTGACCAAGCTTGGAGAGGCCGTCCATAACATCATCCTCTGGCGGAAGAAGTACATCGTGTTTCCTGATGGTGCGGAGGTGACATCTATACCGAGACAGAACACTCCACCGAGACGGAGCTCACCTCCTCCACCAAGACAGGCCACGCCACCACGCAACGCCTCGCCGGTGAGACAAAGCACTCCACCACCCGCTAGCGCTATGCGCAGAAGCCCAACACCGCCGCCAGCCCCTCAAAGCAAAAGGAAGCAGCAGCCTCCGAGAGAAACAACGGAGCCGGCATCTCCCCCCAGTAAGAAGCTTGCTAGCAAAAGGAGCATTCCTGCAGCTAGAACGACAACAAGCAGCAGGGCGGCCGGTTTCCCATTCAGACAGAGAATGAAGGAACCTGAAAAAACACCTTATGAGATGACGTCTGAGGAGCTAAAGAGCGAGTCGAAGAAAGCTGTGGACGCATGGATAGAGGGGTATAAAGCTAAAACAAATCCACCGCCAAAGGAACGAATTGATTCAAAGATCGCGGACTTGTTCGCGACAACTAGTCAGCACCGACCACCTCTCTGTATCGACTACCAAAGAACTATCAGAAAGCACGTCTTCAAGAGTAAACAACCTCCGGGCACATACATGAGCAAGGAAGAACAGGAGGAGGCAAAACGTCTACAGATGGAGTATGACTTCATGAGGGAAGCTGGCCTTGATAACATAGATGCCGCCCGTGGAATAACTGATGATCTTCCAACTGCACAAGTCAGGTGGCCATTTAAGCTGGGCCATCCATTGCTAGACCCTAAGGACATACTAAAACTACCGGTTAAGATGCGACGCGCGCATGAATGGTACGAACACAGGTCCGCCAGGGGATATGCTCATTGCTGCGTCTCGTTTCAAGAAGAACATTTACATCGAGGGAATGATCAATTGATAAATCTTGAATTTGAAGACTGGTACAATGTGTACCATGCAGACGCCGTCAACGTGTCCTTCATGACCTGCTGGTGCCTGTGAGTGTCGACTCCACAAGATGTATATATATATCTATACATGCTGCTTGTCGAGAACCCTAATTAATTAACTCAATTAACCTATTTTCTGTAGAATGGAGATACAAAGACTTAGAAAGCAGAAGCCGAACTCGATTGGCTTCCTTTTGCATCCTATTTTTTAAAATATTTTTGTATTTGTAAATAATGTAACATATAATATATATGTTTAAAACTAATAAATTGTCTATGAAATATTTTAAAATGGTATAATTTATTACATTCCAATGCAATGATCTATGTACAACGGTGTTCCAATTAAATGGTGAAAACGTAAAATTATATTATCCCCCTCACCCATATTTCATAAAACTCTATAGAACGCTAACTAATACTCTACCCGATATAACCCCTTACATATGGAACTATTTTTGCGGACATAATTTGCGCCTACGAATTTTTACGGTGGTGAATTTTCATGCCGTAAACAATATTAGCCATTACGCACCACCAAAGATTTTTTGAATTTTTATTAAAAATTAATTAAGCTTCGTTGACCACCAAAGGGGTTGTGCTGTGCTAGCCATCGAAATAGGACTCACTCTCGAGAAAAGCAATTGTTTGCGACGGTAGTCAACGAAGATCGTCACAACAGATGTTTCTCGACGGCCAAGGAGTATGAGCCGTCCAGATAGTGGAGGCCAACAACGTGACGGCTAGAGGGCTATCTCGACGGCCACAAGCCGTCGAGAACATGCGGGCCCACCAGGCCACATGCCTTTTGAGGTCTCTCTTGACGGCCTGCAGCCGTCGAGAACATGCGCTCCCCAACGGTGTAGGCAGTTTATGGCCAGTGGGCTATCTCGACGGCCGCAAGCCGTCCAGAACACGCTGGCCGACCAGGCCACGTGTTTTTTGAGGTCTGTCTCGATGACCTGCATCCGTTGAGAACATACGCACCCCAACGGGCGCATGGTGCAGGCAAGTTCTCTCGACGCCTTCTGGCCGTCCAGATAGCCCTTGACGTTTCCGATTCCACCACTTGGACTTCATCCGTAGGGCGGTGCAGGTTACGATCTTTCTCAGCAGTTTGTGGCCGTCGAGAATACCCAATAAGAAGGCACACGCGTTGGGACTTAAGGCATTTTTCGCCTATGTCCACAACGCCGCCTCCCCTTCTCGCCTGAGCCGCTGCGTCGCCTCACGTCACCCACGCCGTTGCGCCGCCGCCCCGTGTCGCCCGCGCAACCGTGCCACGTCGCCCACACTGCCGCTCCGCGCCGCCGCCGAGGTACGTGTAGCTTCTTCGTGCCTTTTTTAAATTACTATTGTGTTGTCTCGATAGCTTTAAACTGCCAAAAAATTAATTAGTCTTGCAATTAGCGCTAATTAAAATAATTTTAAAAAAATTAGAAATAGAAAAATTAGTAATGCAATTGTTATGTTTGCCTTATAATTTTAGGTGTAATTTAAATAAAAAGACACGTCTTAACGGCTATTCGTGGGTGGGTACCGTGTGATGCATCAAGAGAAAAACGTATCAGAGGCCATCTATGATACGAACTTTGACATAGCTAAAAAAAGTAAAGATAATGTGAAAGCACGACGAGATTGTCAGGAGAGATGCGATCGACCGTTAATGAATATGGCTGAGGGCGAAGAAGAAGCCAAAAACTGTGTGTTGCTTAACAGTCTCGCAAAAGAAGGAGGTATTACTTTGGTTACAGAATAGCCTAAAAATTCCCGATGTGTATGGGCCAAACTTTGGGCGAGGCGTGAACATCACTCAAGGGAAGATAAATGGAATGAAAAGCCACGACTTTCACATCACTCAAGGCGTATTACGAGGTTACGTACATGAAGATGTCTGGAGAACGCTGAGAAAACGGAGTTTCTTTTACAGAAAGTTATGTGCTAAGGAGATCAATAAGGATGATATGATGAAGCTTCAGGATGATATCGACGTGCTTGTATGCAAGTTTGAATAGATTTATGTTCCCAGGTTTTTCAATCCAATGCAACATCTGCTCGTGCATCTATCTTATGAAGCTCGACTTGGGGACCAGTACAATATAGGTGGATGTATCCTATAGAGCGGCGATTGAAAAATGTTATAGCAAGTGTAGAAAACAAAGCACGCGTTAAAGGCTCAATAGCCGAGGCATACCATGTATAAAAAATCACTAATTTCACCAACAAATACTTGGCAGTATAGAATAATATGAATATTCAGATACCTAGGTACCGCCCAGTCATGCGGAGAGTTCAGTCTGAGTTAAGAATTTATCAGGTGCAAGGCCGGGTGGTAGGTAAGCATCTTACCCGAGACTTATTAGGAGATGAACGAGTTGTCGCATTATTATATTTGTTCAACATCGAAGAGTTGGCAGCTATACGAGACGAATTTGTCTCTTGTACGACAACAACGGTGAGATCTCTTTTATACACTTGTATATTATGATTGCAACATAAAATCTGACTGCTATATTATACATGTTGTAGGTCTTCAGAGTACATGCCCGAGGTTTGGGCAAGCCAGAGTGGGGGTGAGACACGTTGTCAGTTTGAGGAGAGCTTGTAGAGGGAGCGTGAGCAGCAGCAAAAGAGACATGAGGAGCAGGCTCATGATAGAGAGATGATAAAGGCTATGCAGGAGAGTCTGAAGGCTGCGAAAGAGGATTATGACAGAAGATTGCGACAACTTGAGGCATTCGTTGCTGGGGTACCGTGTTCGCACAACTTCATTTCATTCTATAGATGCATATTTTGTCAGCTGTACCAACGAACTAAAATATATGTGCAGGCCGGGCCAAGCGGTCACGCGCAGCTTGTTGGCAGCTCCTCGAGCCAGGTGGGGATGGTGGGCCCCTACACAAGTGGCCCGGCCGTCTACGGCAGCCACACAGTCCCTCCAGGCACCTACATTGACCAGGGTGGCTATGCTAGACAAACGGCACCACCGTCGAGCACCTACAGGGCCCAGCCGACCTTTGTCCCGACGCCCAACTACCAGAACGTCGAACGTCCCTGGTTCCATGATCCAGCGGTGAGCCACTTGTGGCAAATCAATACTTTGTCGCATAGTATATATATGTTAAATGTCTAATTGAAAAATCTTGCAGGCTTCGGGTTCTGCCATGTCTACGCCTCCGTCATACATGTCACATCCTCAGCACGACACGCAGCAGGGCGAGGATGCCTCCGGGAACGTGGCCGACAACCTCGCGGAGCAGCTCTTCGGCACCCGCCACCGCAACCATAATTTACTGTTGTTTTCACAAACTTTTGTGTGTCGTGATGTTTGTATGTTTGAATATTGTGATTATGGTATTGACGACAATTGGAGATATGGTATTGATGAATATTGATATTACCGGAGATATATGTGTATATCTGTGAAATTGTGGGATATTTGAATGTGCTGGTTTTTTGGATATGCAGGTTGCAGCTGCTGCTGCTGGGTGTAGGAGTAGCTACAAAATTATCGTGTTTTTTTACATTTTTCAATTTTTTTTGTTGGTCAGGTATTCTCGACGGCTAGGACTTGGCTGTCGAGAATGGTGCCCATGGGCCCACTGCCAGCTCAGGGTGGGTCCGAGACCAGCTGCGGCGGACTAGGCAATCTCAACGGCCGCACAACCGTTGTTAATAACTAATTGGGCTGGGCCACGAGACCGTGCCGCCCGCCAAGCATCTATCTCGATGGCTCTCCTGCACGTCGCGCCTGGCCTGCGTACTATTGACGATGGTTGCCCCAAAGCAGTCGAGACAGACTATCTCGACGGCCAGGCCGTCCAGATAGGCCTTCTCTGTCGACCACACTAACTTGAGGGACAAATCTCGATGGCCTGCCGTTGAGACTGATCTTTCTCGACGGTTTCCGTGTCTTTCTTGGCGGCTTTGGCCATTGAGATTTGGTGCGATCCGCGTGGTTTAGATGCATACGTTATATTTTGGAATGGAGGGAGTAACTAGCATATGCATATCTTTTAGCCTTTTTCGGTTCGTAATATGAACCGGTACTGATGAGCCTATGTGCCTGCTAGCTTGTACCTGTCTGCGAAAGAAATCTTTACTGTTGTCTCCACCCGATACTGAAAGTCTGAATTGCTATTGTTGCTACGAACCGGTACTGATGTCACTATTAGTACCGGTTCTAATCTATCCGGCTGTGCCAGTATAATAGCCATTTTCTTGTAGTGAGCAGGCATCACTCCCAGGGGCAGTGACGTTATTGGACCTTTGATATTGATCAACTAATCCGTGGTTAGAATATTTTGTGGCCCCTCTGGTTTGGCCGCATTGTTGGGGTTGTTTGGGTGAAGCTCAAGGAAAGGATAAGGGTGGTGGTTATACTCATGCAATGGTGTACATGCTAACGTGCATATCTGCTAGCTAGTACTTGATTTATCAACGACAGAGATCCCTCCATGTAGTGGCAATATACATGCGATTTATTTGTGACAATCAACTCGATCGGCCAAAATAATTTGTGAAAGCAAAGCAAGCAAAGCAAGAAAAGCAAAGCAAGAGACAAAGGACTGGACGTACGTACGATCCGCTACGTTACGCCAAGCATGGACTAGGGCGACAGGCAGCTCGCATGCTCGCTGCTCTCTTGTTGTTCTATCGCGGTCTCGCGGATATTAACACCTCCGTTTGGTTACCGCCTCCGTCGCGTCGCCGTTCAATGCGTCTCGCTGAGCCAATCACCTCCCCTAGCTCCCGGCCAAAGAAAAAAAAAAAGAAGGAGCGACGCCTCGCGTAAGTGCTGGATCCCCGATTAGCAGAGACAATGGAGATCACGGCTCGCCGCAGGTGCAGCTGCCACTCGCGAAATAGCTAGCCCGCTTTGCTCAAAGAGACACGTAAGGTCGAGATCGAGCTGCAGCTGCTCGTCTGCCAACTAGCTCTTAATCGATATCAGTCTCGACAGCTAAAGCCGTCGATATTATATATTGTTCTAGCCGTCTGCAGAAGTTAATCTTGAGAGTCAGCCGTCGAGACAACTCCGTCGAGAGAGGAACGAGTTCTCGGCCGTTGAAAAAACCTTTCTCGACGGTTTAGCCTCAAGCCGTGAAAAAATTGAAATTTGCCGAGCATCAAATGATATGACCTCCACATAAGTGGGTGATTTTCGGATAATCTTTAGGTTAACGAAGCATTTCATATGATTTTAGATTATTGATATACCCAATAATTCATATAACTTTTTTTTAAATCTCAAATTTCAAATTCAGATTTAATAAGCAGGTGCAATTAATGATTTTTCAATTTTTTATATAAATTAACATCTAATAGACTCCGATTATTTACAGGCAAAAACTAAACATAAAATATATATTATGTCGACGGCTGACGGTGAACCGTCGAGACTAACTGACCAGTTGCTTTCCATGGTGGCGGTCTGTACTCTCAACCTCTCCATTCCTAGTTGTTGAGAGTACATGCCCTAGAAGATGGTTCTCGATGGCTGTCTCGTGGTCGTCGAGAGTACGAGTTTAATCTCGACAGTTACTGTATGTCCGTCGAGACTAATTTAGGCACTCAAAACTGCTGACTTTTCTTGTTGTGTTAGGGGTTTATTAAATGGTTACGGATAAAAAACAATGGGCGGAGATGGCTTGTGAAAAATGTCGCTAACTTCACATGTGTGACGCTGCATGCCCATGTTATTAATTGTTATGTTAACATCGCTTTCGCCTGTGAGCTGACAAAGCTCTTCGCTAATGTTGTCTCTAACAATAATACCTAAATTCGGTCCCCTATAGCCTCATATACAGGCTTATTTCAAAAAGATTCTCTCCCTATATTTCTCTCATCTCTAACACGTTCTCTATACGAAGAATTGTATAAATGGAGGAGAGAGAAGGAAACATATCTCGTATACACAGAGACTCCCGTGTAAACCCGTGTACACCAACTAACAAAAGTTATAAAAAAATCTGAAAAAAATTATATATGTTTTTCATTAGTTGCTCTACCTATGTATAAAGTTTGAAGATAAAATTCATTCTGTATTTAGAGTTATAAAAAAGAGGAAATACTGACAATTTTGAATAGTTTAAAATTGATATAGTTTTCTCTTTTTTATAACTCTTGATATTAATGAATTTGATCTTCAAATTTTATACGTTGGTAGAGCATGTTCATTAGAACATCTATAAAATTTTTTAGATTATTTCATTACTTTTGTTAGTTGGTGTACACGGGGTTTATACGGGAACCCCTGTGTAACAGAATATAGAGAGAATCTCTACATATAATAGAATGGGGAGAAATTCTCTATTTTGAAGAACGGAATAGAGAACACTGTTAGATCACATAGAGAAAAAACCCATCCTCTATTTTAGATACAGGACCTTTAGGAAGCCTATTGGAGACATCTCCCAGCGATCGCATCACCCGATCCGTCGCTACCTCGCTATGTGCAGCTCTTGACTAGCTCTCGCCCACCTTCCTGTTCCGCTGCGCTGTAATCATGTCCACGGGCGTGGAAGCTTTAGCGCTGCATGGACACTGAGCACAAACTATTACTACTACTGACGAGTGACGACTCGTCTTTTGATCAGACTTCGGAGTTCAGGCGGACAGACCATGCATATGCTGATGCTGTGTGTGAATTTACATGTGCTATCCAGGTAGCAGCTGCATGCGTGCGTGGATTGCCACTGGGCACTGCCGGCCAGCAAGCCTTGTCGTGGTGATGATACTCGGGCACGGAGACGCGTATATATTTCCAGACTTCAGGATTCAACAGTCTCCCTTGAGAGGACTCCGTGCAGGGTCAGGCTGTACACAGGTGCGTGCGATGCCTTTGCCAAAGTTTACTCGATTTTCCTTGGCGGAGTAAAATGCACCGGGAGCCCACGAACTTGGCAGGGGGTATCATTCCGGTCTCCGAACTTAGAAAACCAACTATTGGGGTCCCTGAACTAGGCACGGGGTGTCATCCAGGTCCCTAAACTTGGCAGGGGTGTCATCCAGGTCACCAAACTCAAAACAAATTAGAAAAAATCATTAAAAATCTATAAAAGAAAAAACATATAAATTTTAGAAAGTCATTAAAACATTCAAAAACAAGCATACAATATTTAGAAATATCATAAATATAGAAAAAAAATATTGTAAAACTATGGGAAGATCATAAAAACATAAAATCATAAAAAATTTGAATGAAAAATCTTTTATGACCTTTCAAGATTTTTCATTCAAAATCATAAAACCCTGCTACGATTTTCATAAAAATGTTATCAGTTCAAAAGATCATTTTCTTTAAAATGATCTTTTACGATTTTGAAAATCGTGGCAGGGGTTTTCTCATTTTGAAAATCATAAGAGTCTTTTATGATTTTGAAAATAATTTTCTTTAAAAAAATTTTCATAAAAATATTATTCGTTCAAAAGATCATTTTCTTTAAATTTTTTATGATTATATGTTTTTATGATTTTCTCATAGTTTTATAAGATTTATCCTAATTTTTGCATAGTAAAATTTTGCATTTTACTCTTAAAACATTAAAAAATATAAATCAAAATTTTGTATGATCTTCCCATAGTTTTAATTATAAGATTTTTATATGTTTTTCTTATTTTTTTTAGATTTTTTTCTAAATTTTTTTGAGTTTGTGGACGTAGATGACACTCCCTGCCAAGTTTAGGGACCTGGATGACACCCCGTGCCAAGTTCGGAGACCGGAATAACACCCCGTGCCAAGTTCAGGGACCCGAATAACTTGTTTTCTGAGTTCGGGGACCGGGATGACACCCCCTGCCAAGTTCGAGGGCCACGGGTGCATTTTACTCTTTCTTGGCGCGCGCATGCATGGCATCATAAGATCCGCGAGACGGTGGCGCTGCATGATTGATTGTGTTGTTAGAGACATCAATATATAGTGTTTAAATTTACAAAGTGGTATAGATGTACTATTGGAGATGCTCTTACCTCGTTGGGCAGAGTCTTCACCGAAAGCAAATATGGAGCGGATAGGGAGCATCGAATCGTCGCATATATGGCATCGCTGTACACCGTATCGAAATGTACACACTACGCGTACGCTCAGGCTCAGCTTCAAGCGGCCGGGAGCGGAGTCAACTAGCAGGTGAGTGTGTCGAGCATGCATGATATACGAGCATTATTGCCCGAATGGAGGAAAAAGAAAAGCCATTAGAAAGCGACCTAGCTAGCGTAGGCGCGCGATCACGAGCGAACCAGCGCTGCGACGGATGGATGGTCATGATCGATGCTGGGTGCTTGCGATGCTGCTTGCTCCCTGCGTGTCCTTGAATCATGCCGCTCTACCCATGCTGTCGACTCCCTGAATTTTTTGCCCCCAAGGCACGCTGCAAGCGGCCGTACGCCCGTACGTATACAAATCAAGGCACTAGTGCATGCCTGCGGCAACGAGCAGCTGAAGCAACGACACGTTGAAAATGGCGAGTCTTATATAATGCCTGCGCGTAGCTAGCTAGATCTAGATGCCGTCGCAGGCCTCTTAATTCTCCTGAGCCTCAGGCAGTACGCGAGGACGATACATCAGGATGATGAATATTTTTTTTGAGCAGCTGCCCGTCGTCCTCCTTGCGATACTGATCAGTCCAGCCGCTGATCGGGCCACGGCGAGCCCACCACCGGACCCCGTGCAGTGCTCGCCCGGCGGCGGCTGCACCGTGTCCAGCGCCTACGGCGTGTTCCCGGACCGGTCGACGTGCCGCGTGGCTGCCGCCGTGTACCCGTCGTCGGAGCAGGAGCTGGTGCGCGCGGTGGCGAACGCGACAGCCTCCAAGACGAAGATGAAGGTGACGACCAGGTACTCCCACAGCATCCCGCAGCTGGCCTGCCCCGGCAGCGGCGGCGGCGGGGGCGTCGTGATCAGCACCCGATGGCTCAACCGCGTGGTGGCCGTCGACGCCGCGAGGATGCAGATGACGGTGGAGAGCGGCGTGACGCTGCGGGAGCTCATCGCGGCGGCGGCCAAGGCCGGGCTGGCGCTGCCGTACGCGCCCTACTGGTGGGGGCTCACGGTGGGCGGCATGCTCGGCACCGGCGCGCACGGCAGCTCGCTCTGGGGGAAAGGCAGCGCCGTCCACGAGTACGTCGTCGGGATGCGCCTCGTCACACCCGCCCCCGCCGCCGAGGGCTACGCCAAGGTGCGGGTGCTCACACCCGCCGACCAAGAGATGGACGCCGCCAAGGTCTCCCTCGGCGTCCTAGGCGTCATCTCTCAGGTAACATGCATTGATACTTGGTTCCATGCATGCATTTCACCCGTTTTATGAAATTCATCACAATTATTATATTGTTATACATGTATTTTTTAAGATTAGTGATCGATATGTATTGGTTTCATGTCTAAATACGCGCCATGCATATATACCCTCCTGCAAGGCTTAGCCGGGAGTCCGGCCCGGCGTATCCGGACTCCCGTGCCGCGGCCCGGCCCGCGTGGCGTGAGGGAGAGATGGGAGAGCTGCATGCACATGCAAGTGGGGCTCATGGGGCATTTTATTTTTTCGGCGTCCATAATTTTTGATTGGGTACTCCAATCCACAAACCGTTTGCGCCGACGTGTTCCTCGTATTTTTACGAACAAAACAAGATATATTTTGCCATATAACTCTTCAAACTTATCTGATGAAACTTAGGGCTCGCCTATTGAAACTTGAGTTTCGTCTAGTAAAACTTGGGTTTCATATTCGTAAAACTTTACCGAACTGTCAAGTTTAATCAGGTTTCATCCAAGTTTTTTCAAGTTTCTTCAAGCTTCATCAAGTTAATTCAAGTTTCAACAGGTTTCACCCAAGTTTCATCAGGTTACATCGGAGTTTCATCATGTTTCAACAGAACACGACCAAGTTTCATCAGAACACGGCCAAGTTTCGCTAGTATAGACGTAAGTTTCATAAGTGCCTTCTCCTAGTTCACAAAAAAATTGAAAAGTGAAAAAAAAATCAAAAAAATAAAAAAGTATTTAAAATGGGTTGCTCTCGATTTTAGAAGAATTATGAAATTTATTTCACGCATTTTGAACTCTGTTTGAATTTTATACAAAAATCAGAAGTTTATTCGGAAGTAAAATGAAACGACGACCAGATAACTCGCTGCATGCATGGAACGAGCGCGCGCAAAATGTGGGGCGCATGCAGCTCGTCGGATCGGTGCGGTGGCGGAGATCCAACGGCGCTGGCGCGTCCGAACCGAGCGCCAGGTGTCGGACGTCCGGCGCTTGGCGCTGCCCTAGATTGAAAGTACAATACTATTTGGATTGTCAATTCTCAAATGATTTGGTTAAAATAAGCTTTACGAGTAGATTTTGTTAACATAATTTGCCTATCTTTTTGTGTTCTGCCGAAAAATAGGTTTTTTTGTCAAGCATTTTCAAGTTTATCTTTTTTAAAAAATTTTTTGCAGAGGAACAGGAAAAATATAATTGTTTCATAAACCATAGATATTCTTTAGGTGTCGATAAAATATTTTTTAGAATAGATTTTATATATGCACAAAGTACAACCTTTTTGGCGACGTGATCAATCGACAGGGGCTAGGGGTTCACAAAAGCAACAATTAATTGATGATACTTGGAGTGCAAGGGCTTGATACGTGAAGTAAAAAATAAGCAGGCCAAGAGAAACTACCACAATCTTGCCACTGAAATTTCATTGGAAACGATATTTACTTTAGATTTATTTAAGCTACTAATTACGCATTTCTTAGCATGCTGCCCAATTTATCACTAATGTTAACTAAACAAGCAAAGCGAAGAGAAACAAACTATTTCTTCACACGAGGGCATGACGCATCGTACGAACGTGTACTTTAATTCACTTAGTGCGAGACCAAAGGACGGAGCAAAACAAGTTTCGATGAAAAGCGTTAGTTAGCATGTGATAGAAAAAACAAAAGAGGGACTCACGAAGGTCATGCTAGCTATGTGCTCCATTGGGGTGCAAAGTACCACCTATGACATTTATAACGAATATCAGAAATATGTGTTGATATTTCATTCAAATTCAAAGAAAGACCAAATCAAGCAAAGCGGAAGCCCATTGCGGGGAGCTTGGACCGGAGCGGATTTGTTTTCATGTTGGACTCTAAGTTGCTACCCACTATAAATACTTTTTCGGTTTTGCTGCTTCTCAGGTGACTGATTTTTAAATAAGTCTTAGTCGATTTTCACATAACTAGATTCTACCGTTAGATCTTTTATATATCCTATAGAGACGTTTGATCAACGGTCTAAAAAATCGACTGAGAGATAAATAACTCTCAAGAGCCTGATGATAAGTCAGTCCCTTACTTTTTATATGCCACCTGGGCTACTCATGGAATTTGTTTTCTTTGTTCCGTCGCAAATTAACTTTACATGCAAGTGCATACATATTTTTTTAATATATCCTAACTGTTGTCATAGCGAAAACATATAGGTACAAGTGTACAATTCTCATGAGGTAGTATCAAATCAAATATGGTAACTTTGTAAGATAATCATTACTAGAGAAATGGCCTAATTTACTGACACATCAGTACCAGTTGGATTGCAACCGGTACTGATAGTGCACCAATACCGGTTCGTAGCAACAGTAGCAATTATAGACTTTCAGTACCGGTTGGAGGCAACAATAAAGCTACCTTTTGCAGGCGGGTACGCACCAGCTGGCGCACGAACTCATCAGTACCGGTTCATAATACGAACCCATACTGATATGGGCTCATCAGTACCAATTCATATTATGAACCGGTACTAAAGGCTCGTTCCAGCAAAACTCAAAAGGAATGCATATCCTACTCTAATCAGTACGTGCGGGTGGGTGGGTTGGTTAGAAGGGTGAGTGGAGAGCCATGCAGTGGCAGGAGATCTTGGGTTTGCCATATTTTTTAGATATTTCAGTGGCTATAGTCCCGGTTAGGGGAGCCGGAACAAAAAACCATAGGCCTTTAGTCCTGTATTTAATGTCCTGGTTGAGGAAACCGGAACTAAAGCCTGTTCCCAACCAGGACTAAAGACCATTTGCGTAGTAGTGTATCACCTGCCAATTTTAAGAGAGTTTTAAAATTGAAAATACGTTTATGGTTAAAGTTTATATAAATTTTCGTAGTTTGTTTAATTAGTTTGTATTTGTACCGTCCAAACATGTAGTCATGGTGCTCTAGTACGTATTCAGTGATATCAATATATCATGGCCATCAACACGGTTAATACACATACGTACGTTGGAATTAAACAAAGGCTCTTTGCATGAAAGTTCATCAGTTTTAGCTAAAATCTTAGATGTCAAGTTTATAATATAAATTTATTAACTGAAATTTTTGAAAAAACATGAGGGTTTTTAATGGCAGCAAAAGTGGCTTCCCTAATATCAGTGTTCACCTAGTCGCTAGTCGGTAGTCAGTCGGTTATCTAGTGACTAGCGACTAGGCCGACTAGTCGGCGACTAGTCGGAGACTCCAATATGGCCAGCAAGAAATATTAATACAAATAAGCATAAACATAAATACAGAAACTAATAATACAAGTCACACACTGACACACATAAGACATCGCTGGAGGGTGGCGTCGTCGCTGGAGGGTGGAAGAGGGAGGCGGCGGCGCTTGAGGGAGACGGAGGGAGGCGTGGCGAGGGAGCACGGCCACCGGCTGCTGCCTAACCCTAGTTTGGTCTATAGTATATAAGTGTATTAGACTATTAGTGTACTAGTAACTAGTGTGTGACTGTGTACGCACCTTTTCATTATCCTAGTCGGTCCGACTAAATGACTAGTCGCTGACTTGGACTGACTGGCTAGCACCGACTAGTCTGATTTTGACCGACTTTGACCGACTAGGCGGTCTGACCGACTAATCCACTGATTAGGCCCTAATCAGTGCGGATTGCCACCGACTAGTCGTGCTAGTCGGCCGACTAGGCGAACACTGTCTAATATTAAGAGTAGAGAACATAGTTTACGGATACAATTGATGCATTTAGGACCTCCCATGAGTAGCCCATTGAGATGGGGTGGTTTCCAAGCAGGGAGGGGAATATATCATTATATAAAAGTTAAGCTTGGAACCCAAACACATTTGGAAAAGTGGCACTTGGCTAAAAGGTGGATTGTTAAATAGGGGCTATTCTCTATGATGGAGTGGCATAATCACTACCAGGAAATGGCCTTTAGTCCCGATTGGCAACTGACTTTAATCTCGGTTGCTAAACTGGGATAGCCCATCCAGATGGCCTTTAGTCCCGGTTCCCCCAACTAGGACACAAGCCCTCCCCGCGGTGTAGAAAATATCTAAAAATATGGCGAACCCAAGATTCGAACCAGGAACCTCTTGGCACCACGAGAGTACTCCTCACTCACCATTCTAACCAACCCATTCAACCACGAGTATTTACTAGACTAGCATATCCATTCCTTTGAAGTATGCTGGAACGAGTCTTTAGTCCCGGTTCGTAATACAAACTGGGACTAAAGCCTTACCTTCAGTTCCGGTTCATGCCTTTAGTCCCGGTTCATAACACGAACCAGGACTAATGTGTGCCCGTGCTAGCTGGCATGTACCCGTCTGCAAAAGTAATGTGGATGAAAAATTGTGCTTTTGGCCCAGTAGCCATGAACCGGGACTGTTGCCACTATCTGTCTGGGTACATGGCTAACCAGGATTGATGAGACACTATGAAAGGTCGTTTTCCTAGTACGTAGGGGATGTTTCGTTTGGCCAACCTTTTATACCATTATTTATGCCCACTATCCACATTATATATTCTGGATATTAAATTAAATGAAAACATTGTGATTCGGAGGATTTTCGAGAGTTTTTGGAGTTGTGAGCCTAAGATAGAGAAAACTGGCTCATACATGTATTTTCAATGGTATGTGAGGTATCAACATATGTCATGCATGTTTTTTGCATCAAGGTACACATACCCTTTGGATGGATTTTATATGGAATAGCAAAATCTAGGAACCTATTTGGTATAGAATATAGGTATATATAGAAATATATCTAATATAATTACCATCACGTAGGGTGACCGATTGTTATAAACTTATTTGTTCATAGGTTTGTATAAGTATATGGCTTTAGACCTGTAGGAAACAAGGCATGTATTGATCTTAGAATATCACTTCTGTTGTATTGCTTTAGTAAAAAAATATAGGTTGAATATACAATGTGTGGTAACCAATGTCTCTCACCATTCCGTGCGCAACCGAATATTTTAGTTGTGAAGTTATGGCCCTCACTTGTAATAGAGGACCTTGGATGTTAGGCCTATTCTTATCAACAAAAGTTAAGTGTAGGGGTGGATGTCTATCATCTTCGCATGGCAATTAGGAGGGTAGATCAGGAGAATCATAGAATAATTGTGAAGACAAGCATGCTACATATGAAGCAAAGACATTCTTGTTCTTAACATAACACAAAGATTGGTACAGAATCTTGTCCACAAACAAGTTATGGAAGTTGCAATTAAGTGTTACTTGTGCCAAATTACTAAAGTTTGCACGTTGATGTGTCAATTACAGGGAGCATTGCACGATGATAATATACGATGTTCTAGGTAACTCATCTAAATGAGGACCTTATCCATCTAAGTGCTATGTTCCTTAATTAATGCCAAATAAAGAACTTGTTGAGGGTAGTGATTACCATGGTCATTCATTAGGTCATTCACAACTTCTTGGCGAGGCATTAGCTATGTTAGGTTTATCTTATGAGAGGTGTGCTCTATACTGAAAGCTACAATGGAAATGACTTTTGTAGCTTGGCACAAGTTTTCATTGAATCAAACTTCAATGTGTACAATGGTTGCACAAAAGAGGTCATTCTCAAGCCATATTGTCAAGAGTTTTCTTTAAGTTCACTAAAAGACATATTGTCAAGAGACATATGTACCAAGCCTGGTGGAGGGTGTAGATTTAGGGATGATGTGGAACATAGAAAAGTTTATCCTATTTTGCAACAGCACCCCTCCTCCACCAGCCATCAATTAGTGTCTCAAATATGTGCTTTTTTCAATTGTCATAACCACTATTGTTGGAGTGTAGCTAGATGGCTGTAATGTCGCTGTTAAAATCTATGTAGGCCTTTGGCATGAGAAGCCAGAGCTTGTGAGCCCCTGTTAGTCCCACACCAACTACCTTCGAGGTCATTTTATATGCTTGATTGATGATATACTTTTGAGCTTCGTCAAAGGTCTTTGACCTTGGTTGCAATGTAGTCGTCACGTTAGTTTTGGAATAAGTAGCTAGAAGAAAAGGGTGCTTCTCGCCATGGTTACCACTATTTGTGGTGCTACATCGTAAAGGGAAAATACAATCATGAGTGAACGAAGCTCTTTGGTTGGGCCTAGGCTAGTAGTGAATTCATTAATTTGTCTTATGTGAGTCAGGCTCCTTAATCTGGATCAACATCATGGTCATCTCGACAATATCAGTGATGATAGTGTGGATTATCATCTTGTCGAGAACAATCATGATAATGATCGCAATCTTTTCTAGTGGTTTTGCTGTCTAGTTTATGAAATAGCTAGAAACTTCACCAATTTATTGGAGCAGGATCGGATAAGCCAATGTTAACAAGTCATGTTCTAGATAATATGCTTGAAAGGTAGAGTTTTGAAGTGAGACTTGCATCTCATGTGCCACCCCTATGTAGTCTTGATTGTCCACATATATGTTCACGTGCTTGGTACCATGCATCCGATGTTGCCGTGGCAGTGAATCATAAGTAAAGCTTGAGACATTGGTGAAGGTGATCCACAATATAACTTGGATTAAACCAGGTTTCTTTCTCCAAGCCTAAAGGTCGAGAGTATGCTTGTCCTCGTAGATGACTGAGCTTTTGTCAATGAACTCAAAGGAGTTGTTAGAGTTGGTGTTTTATTATGTGTACAAGTAGGGTTGCAATTGAACTATTTGTTGTAATAAGCAAGTTAGGTTAGGGTAATTTGAGTCAAACTCGTAGTATGTTGTCCACAATAAAAAGGGAGGAACCCTTGGTAAAACCTATAATGACTAAAGTAGCGACGTAGGAACGCAAAGAGTCACGGCCATCCTATGGCCGTGACCCAAGGGCAGCCAGTATGCTGCACTGTTGGATAGGAGAGCCCATAATCATTTTCTTATAGATGTAGACTAGGAGCTAAATTAAGTTACCAAACATCACGCCTCTAACGTTGTTCCCTGGGCACATCTTACCTATTTTTCTAACAGGAGCACTCATGACTCGATGTGATTGAGACTTAAGCAAGTGTGCTCAATATAGCATTTTCATGTTGAACATTACATGGAAGAACAATGCAGCATTGAAGGCATAAGCCAAGATTCTCTATGCCCATGGTCCTTTTTCCTCCACACAAGAATGTTATGTCGTACTCACTGGATTCTTCAAACAACATTAGGTAAGATTTAGGGTAATGCTGGATCATGTAGACCTCTAAGCAATATTTGTTGAAGTGATGGCAAATAACTTCAACAGGAATCTTTTTGTTTACTTGTCAATAGTGGTGGATCCAAGGATTTATGTTTTCCTTTACCCTCATCACAACTACCACTTCCACTACTTGGTTTTGCACTGCACAACAACCCCTATTGGGCTTGGGTTGTATTAGTCCGCTGCTCTACCTTCCCTATTGCTTAATGTTGCACGACACACCATATGAGACCATCTCCAACAATATCTCTTCAGGGGCCATTTTACCTCCCTGAAAAAATTCTGGTCCGTCGAGATGCTACATGCATTCACTACTAGAGATATGGCCTAATTTACCGACACATCCGTATCTGTTGGATTGAAACCTATACTAGTAGTGCACCAATACCGGTTCATAGCAACAGTAACGATTTTAGACTTTCAATACTAGTTGGGCGCAACAGTAAAGATGCCTTTTGTAAGAGGGTGCAGGCCAGCTGGCGCACGGACTCATCAGTAGCAATTCGTATTACGAACTGGTACCAAAGGCTCGTTCCAGCAAACTTCAAAAGAAATGCAAATCATACTCTAATCAATACGCGTGGGTGGGTTGGTGGGTGGGTTGGTTAGAAGGGTGAGTGAAGAGTCATGTGGTGGCATAATGTCTCTGGTTTGAGTCTTGGGTTCGCCATATTTTTAGATATTCCGGTAGCTATAGTCCCGGTTCAGGGAACCGGAACTAAAGCCCACAGGCCTTTAGTCCTGAATTCCATGTCCCGCTTGGTGGAACTAGGACTAAGTCCCGTTCCCAACAGGGACTAAAGACCATTTTCGTGGTAGTGATTCCTTTCAAAAGGAAATTCTCTCTTCGTTTTCTTCGCAAATTTCTTCGAAGGGATGTTGTTGGAGAAGGTAGGAAATGAAGAAAACGAATGTGGGGGAGAGAATGGGGAATGAAATGGAATGAAGGGGAAACGGTTAGAATATGATTAATAAGTGTCCTATATACAGTCTCTACATATAGTCAAACTAGAGTTTTGGAAAGTAAACTAGAAATAAATAAAGAATAAATGATAATCATGGAAAGAATTGGAATAAAGGAATAGGTAAAAAAGTGGAAAACAACAGGAATACAAATGGGGAACTATTTTAGGTTTGCAACTTTGCATGAGAAAGGAAAGGGAATATGTGAAGTAGACTAAGTATAAGCACATACACAGAGGGGGATGAAGATCGAATTCATTTGTCTAAAGATTGTGAATGGAATGAACGATGTATTGGCAATCGAGGTACCACTCTAGTCATGACATGTTAACAATCAAGGTGTTATTCGAACCAACTAGAAGATCGTGCACAAGGGAGATTGAACATCTCCATCTTAAAATTTGGTGAGAATTTGGGTTGGTTTTCTTGAATGCGTGTCCTATCACTATCAAGTAGTCTTGACTTGTTGCCATCCGCGGGAGGCGCTTGAGGAGGAATTGCTGATCAAGCAAAGGAGGTTATTATTTTTCAGGTGGGTAGACATGATTAGAGTTGATATTCCGAAAAGGTAGGGATTTTGTTGGTTGGGACAGGTCAAAGAAGAGGTGGCTAGAGGATGACATATGCGGAGCAGTAAAGGCCTATGGGAGCTCTAGATTGATGGATACTAGCTTGGATGGCTACCCCTAGAGTTGTGCAATGGTTGCAAATATGGCATCCCCTAGAAGGATGTGAAGAAGGATCTAGGAGGGAGGAGGCAACCCAAGAAAGTTGCTCAAGGTCGTACAAGAGGAGGAAAGAATATGGGGGAGCAATTTTGGGCGGTCCCTAGGTGAGCAAGATAGGCACAAGACTACAAGTAGTGGTTGTGATAGAAGGGGTAGGAGTAGTATTATGGTGGTAGTACAACCAGTCCCTTTGAGGGACAAAGAATGGAAACGACTTTGCCTCACCTTCGAGGTCGCTCTATTGAAGTCGATGGGGGGAGGGGGGTAAGAAGGATCCAAGGCAATTCCTAGGACGAACCAATCTTGGGGGTTCACTCTACCTTCCCATTTGATTCACTGACATCGACAAAGCAAGTCATATGTCTCTAGTGAGCCCCTAGACGATAGAACGGATGGGTACCATCGAACCATTACAAGGTACCGTCAAGGGAAGATGTTCATCGTTACTTTACTCATAGCAATGGGGTTGTGGATGAAGAGGTGACTAGCATGGCATTTGATCCTTCAAAGAGGGGATAGACCTTAACCACCCAAATGGTGGAGATTACCAGGGAATCCTATGACGGTGTGAGGGTATTCTGGTATAAACCTCATTGTAATAAGGGCAAACGAAACTAGCTCATCCCATCTTTAGTGTTTTAGCAGAGGTAATTTGGGGAATTCAATGTAAAATATCGATGTGATCCTGTTTTCCTATATCCAAATGAGCACTTCGGTTACCTTGATGTAAATCTTTCCCTAATAAATAGGTATGTACAAGCAAATGTAAGGGGTTCCAAGAGCCCAGAAGCTTTTAAAAAAGTACAAAATATTCTCCTGATTATCCGAGTCCAAAAAGGCTAAATGTTGAGTTTCTTGGAAGGTTGTTGCTCTGCTTCCGTCACACAATGCTTCCTAGACATGCATGTGATTCAGAGGAGAGAAGCCCTCCAAACTTCCTATTGTGGAGCATTTGTCAACAAGCAGCGCATCCATCATGCAACTTGATGTGCATCACTGTTTCCAAATCAGAAGATGAAACCTCAATTTAAAAGCGCAACTCTTTGTTTTAAAGTTCTGAGCCTTGACGCCAATTTTGATATCTCTATTTAGTTTTGATGGTTTATACATCCAATTTCGCATTTG
>SPJY01031469.1:112730-229629 GCA_005191435.1 Raddia distichophylla
CAACAACAAAAATTACTACTATCCTGGGAATCTGAGAAGAAGATCGAATCCCCACAGAAACTGACCAAGACCTGAATTCCGAACAGACAAATCTTGGAAAAATGTTGCCGTCTACCGTTGTGAATCCTAATCGGCGAAGCAACAGGCAGGCACGGCGATCTAACGCGGAAATACTAAGAGAAGGAGAACCCCTCCTACAAATACACACGCGCATGCACAGATCTACAAAGAATCCGCGGGGCGCAGTGTAATCGAGAGGCGGGACCTGGTGACCTGATCTGAGAGAGATGGGGAAGAGGATTGCGCGCGCACCTGACGAAATCGCTCTTCTTCTGGGTCGTCTTGGCGGTGATCCTACAATCCCAGAAAAATGTCACACTTGCTGCATCACATCAGCACTGGATCTTAGCTGAGGCATGAAAAATAATCGCAACTCACCACCGCACGAGCGCGATCTTCCCAGTGCCGTCATCGAGAGTGAACGACACGTCAGTATCCTTGCTCACCATGCTCACCACCCTCCCCAAAACCCTAACCTGCACGCGCGAGTTGGCGATTTTCCGAAGCACACGAAATTACTCGGGGACAAGCATATACAAAGGCCAGGGAGGTCCGGAAGGCGCGAAGGGGCTCACGTTGCTGGTCTCGACGCCGTCGATGGAGAGGACGGGGTCCACGCCATCGGCTGCGGCCGCTGCGGCGAAGGAGCAGGCGATGTGGCGGACGGTGGCGGGGACGCATCCGGCGAAGCGAGGGTCACGCGACTGAGAAGGGAACGGGGAGGGAGCTGGGGTTTAGAGGGAGAGGGCAAAGGGAAGGGGTAGGGTTAATGCGACTATGCGAGATTATATAGGTAAAGATTTACTGTGTTTACGGACGAAGGTCGAAACTCTATTCTCTTTATTATTATATAGGTAAAAATTTACTGTCTTTACGAATTCTATAATTGACGTCCCTAGGAATGAAAACGGATAGTATTCGGATATCTGTTTTTTGTCTTTTTTTCTTCTATGGTAAACAAATAGGACATAGAATTTTTTATCCAAATTCATATTTTTGTTTTTTGTGTTGAGTTTGTTAAGATTCATAAAAAATGAACCCCAAATTCATTCTATATTTATTTAGATGATAGATAAGAAATTCGGATAGCATTCAGATTCGGATACGGATATTTTTTGATCTTTTTCTCTCTAGGAAGCAAATAAGGCGTAAATTTTTTTCATCTAGTTTGGTATTCTTTTTTTGGTAATGAGCTTGTTAAAATGCATAAAAAATTAACACCAAATTCGTTCTACATCTATTTGAAAATGCCAAATTTGTTCAGACAATTCGGATATCCACTTTCACTCACGTCCCAAAATAACATTTGAGGTATTCGATGGACCTTTGATGATGCCTATGCTATTAGATGCTATTAGGGATATGGTTCAACTGAGGGGGGCTTAGATATCAAAGATGGTTGGTCATGAGAAATGTCGTCAAATAAAATCCATAGGTCGACTGTGTAGCAGTGTTGTGGCAAAGGTTATTGATATTGTTAGAGGCGAGCTATTAACAACAAATAAGCAAGAGGAGTTATTTGTTCGAAGCCTCAGCGTTATGCTAGATACTTATATTACCAGAAAAAAATTAAAAAATTTTCTTGCATTTAAATGCTAAAACTTGGAAACTTCTAAAAACACAATACAACAATCTTTTGTGTTCATACTTATCCTTTTTAAATTTAATTCATATTTTTGTTTGGTTAATCATTAATTTAGACCAGGAAATAGACAAAACCGCAAGTACCATTCGTTTTGAATGTTAATATCACCCCAACTTTGCTAGTAATCTAAACATTTAAATGCTATAGTTAGAAAATATCTCCTCTCATTGAAAACTTGTTTAAATCTGTACAAGATAAAAAAAAAAAGTTTACGTGAATACAATTTATATCAAAATTATCACTCCTATTAGACATTGTATCATGACAGAAATCCAAATGAAAATTTCATCGGCTGAGAAGATAATCAATTGTTTTGTAATTATTTCCTTGTGTAATGAATTATAGAGCCTGGTTGATTGCTCTATACCAGTAACGTAAAAGAAAGTGCTGAAAGAAAATTGACAGATAGTAAATGACAGATTGTACTGAAAAAAATGTTTTTAAAAGCTTCAAAGGTAGAGGACTAATTTGATGGTTAGTTTTTGCTAAATGAGAAGTTCTATTAATTTATTAAACGTAGGTTATGTTGGTGGCAATGAGCAAAACATCTCTGCATTCGATTGTGATGGCTGGTTTAAGACTGGTGATGTTTGCTATTTTGATGAGGATGGTTTCCTTTACATAGTCGACAAACGAAAGGAATTAATTAAGTACAAGGCAAATCAGGTAATTAAGAACTATTTTCACTATTTAGTTCCGTTCTTTCCATGAACATTAGTATCGTAATATGTATTTTTTATTTTTACGTTGCCCCGGCAGAATTAGAGGATGTGCTACAGTCAGTCCCAAGGTTACACGATGCAGCAGTTGCCCCGTATGATTTTATGACCATGCATGTTAGGTCACCGTCGTTCATCTTATCTCGTAATCATCAATTAACTTTAACTTTAACTCTATAATTATTAACTAACTCTCTATAATACAAAGCGCTACCGGCCTGCTACAGTCCTGGGCGGCCAGGGTATCCACGTCACCCGCTTTTCCCCGGCGTCGCCACGTCGCCCGTTTTCCGCGCCCCCTACGATCGCTCCGCGCCAACCATCCGTCCGTCCGTTTGCTCCCCGCAACGCCATCAGGTGCTCGGTGCCAGCCCTCGCCGCTCCGGCCCCTCGCATCTGGCCTCCCCTCCCCCCTTCCCCTTGCCCTCCTCCTCCTCTCAACCGCGGTGGCGCTCCTTCTTCCTCCGCCGGTCACCGCCGCACCCAGCAAGCCCGCCTTCCCTGGCCGCCGCGGCCAAACGCTCCGGCTTCCGTCTCCGCCTGCGCCACCCTCCTCCTGTCGACACTCGCCCGCCGCCTCTCGGAGCCCTCCGCCGCGGCCAAAAGCTCGATTCGTCGTCGTTACCAACAGGTCAAGCCTCCTCCTCCTCCTCCTCCTCTTCCTCTTCTCTCTCCCTCGCTCTAGTCTCCACCCGCCGCCGCCGCCTCCCCTCTTCCACGGATGCCCAGCGAGGAGACCTCGACGCGGATCTACCCCGTCCACCCGTCTTTTCCCAGATCCGTCCCGTCGGCATCGCCGCTTCCGATGTGCTTGCCACGCTGCCGACCGCAGCTACGGTCCTCGCTGCACCGCAAGGTCAATCCTTGCGAATCCTGACCGCAGGCTCTGCTGGCACATCATAATACATCTTAGTAGCGAGAAGAGCAAGCAAATTTAGTAAGATTTCCGTTCTTTCCCCTACTCAGGTCTTCGGCTCTTCCTTTGGCTCATTGATTTGTTTTATTAGGGTTTTCCCTCCTGTTTATTATTTGTTTTCTGCAGTGGCGGACGCAGGACTAAAATGTAGGTGGGGCAAGCCTAAAATTAGTTTTGACGTCTATCGTTATCCAAATACGCCGCATACTAGTTAAACTATATAAACACAACAATAAAAAAAGCACACTAGTTAATGATTGCATCCATTGGATATTAAAATTACTAACAAAAAGACAAAAAACTTAAATATAGTTCGAACACATAGAAGTTAAGTAATAATACCAATTTGCCAAAATGATGTAGGAAATCTTTAAACCGCACCATGCCACGAAATCACCGATAGAATTCAATCTATAGGTAGAAAAATTGTGTATTAGACAAACATCAATTATATAAAATGAACAATTAATAAATAGAAAGCGAGCATACCACTCAGATGACAATCTTGGCGGCGGAGACAATTGCATTCTTCTAGTTTTGAGGCGCTGAAATCGTCGACTAATGGTCTCATCATCAAGTGACTTGAAGATTTCTTTCTTTTTATCTTTGTACCAATCAACCATCTGTAGGAAATTTCCCTTGTTTAAAGAACTAGATGACTCATCATGGTCACGAAAAGTTAAGCCTTGCATCAAAAGATATTCGCTTGATACTCTTCAATTTGTCTTCTTAGTGCGGGGTCCACAACTATCTCATCCGGATTGAATTCTCTTTCAATATTTGGCTGTTCTACTCCCACATTACTAGTGTTACTACCTTGAGCGGAATTGGTCGAAATTGAAACTAAAAATCTCCTCATATTATCTCAGATGAATAGTACAGCTAGCACCTCTATAAATTAAATCAAATAACACTAATCACTAAACCTAGCAATCTAGCATTGAGAGAGACATTGAGATTTGAGAGACAGCAAGCAATCTACCATTGGGCTGTCGGCGACGGGGCGTCGGGGCGGCAGGGAGTGCCACAGTGGGCGTCGGCGGTGTGGCCGCAGCCCGTAGGGCGCACCGGCGCAGGGTGAACCGACGGCGCAGGCCACGGCGCCACGCGGGGCCGCGGGCGGCGGCGGCGGCGGAGCCGCGCAGGGCGCAGGCCAGGGATTGGGAATTTGGGAGCGGATTAGCAGCGGAACCGTCGCTGAGTACGTACTTGACTGGTGGCGCGCGAGTAGAATACTCGAAGGAGCGAGTACGCGTACGTGACTGCCTGACTGGGAGCTAGATGAACAGGCCGACAGCACGCTGGTCTTGGGCTTGAATAAATCCGCTTATGCATATACACACACACAGACCTATCTAAAATTGAGGCCCCTTAATTTTTGGGGCCCTGTGCGGTCCGGCGGGGCGTCGGGGGCTCGGGGAGGCCGGCGGCGGGATCAGGGAGAGACGGAAAGGGAGAGCTGAAGTCCAACGGGCAGGAGCAGGAGGGGGAACCGGCTAGGGTTGGGACTTGGGACTTGGGCGGTTGGCTACTGGGTTGGCTGGGGGATTGGGAGGGGCCGAGGGGTGCGCGTTGGGCGGTTGGGCTGAATTTTGGAGGCCCGTGGCCGGATTATCAGATTTTCTGCCCCACCTAGGACCTAATTTATCAGATATTTGCTCTCTACTCCAACATAGGTATAAGCAGAGTCAAAAATTTTAGGTGGGGCCACGGCCCCACCAGCCCCCATGGTGGGTCCGCCCCTGGTTTTCTGTGACCTCTCGGCAAAAATGCCTTGCATGATTATTCATATGCCATTGGTTATGCTTGTTTGCTTACGGTGTTTTCTTTTTCCTCTTATAGTGATCGTTATCCATGGATAGCTTACCTGATAGTTGCCGCCCATCTTTATCTCCCGACTCACCTGGGCAGTTTCCTGAACGATCTGATCCAGGTAATTATTTTATATTCGTGATGGGTTTTCCTGTTTCCCTGTACTTTCTGCCTTTACGCGTCCCCATTCTATGCTCTTCTCAACTAGGTGATTCGCACCATTTACGTTTGATTTTTTGTTTATCAGATGCCAACCACCGACTGGTTGTTTCGCCTGATCAAACTCGTGAGAATCGGCGTAAAAGACGAGCTGCCCTCGCTATTAGTACAGAAAGAAGAAAAAAAAGCAAGCATGGTGTGTCTTCTCCCGAGCCACCTGCCCAGTTCCCTGAACGATCTGATCCAGGTAATTATTTTGTATGCGTGCTGGGTTTTCCTATTTCCCTATACTTTCTTCCTTTACGCGTCCCCATTCTATGCTCTTCTGAACTAGGTGGCTCACACCATTTGCGTTTGATTTTCTGTTTATCAGATACCAATCGCCGACTGGTTGTTTCGCCTGATCAAGCTCGTGAGAATCGGCGTAAAAGACAAGCTGCCCTTGCTATTAGTACAGAAAGAAAAAAAAAATAAGCATGGTGTGTCTTCTGCCTGTTCGTATTCTTTTATTTAAGTCTACGCATTTTGCTTGTTGCAGTTATTCTACCATTACACTCTTCTTCATGTGTGTTCTATTCTTTAATCTTTTTTGTAGAATTGCTGCTAACCAATCGCTCTACCATACGTGCCAATGCCGCTGAGGAGCTTTGTACGCGTCCTGCTGATACAGCGGTTGCTAGTAGGATGTTGTTAGTTTCTTTAGCCTTCCAGTTTCTTTGTTTCTATTGCATTTTACAGTTCTATGTGCATTTCCCCTCTCATATGCACGTCTGGCCTTGATGTGTTTTTGCTACAGGTTGTTCCTCCACTGTCCCTGTCGATCTAGCCCAAGAGCATGCCACGGATGCCACCGGGTCCTCACATCACCGCCGGAAGCATGCTGCCATCTCCACAGATAATGCTTTATCAGGTGTTGGTTGTTTCTTTGTTCCATCTATGAAGCCTAGCGTTTGTTACCATTACTATTGTGCTGACCCATGCCTTTTTTGGGGTTCCTATTATGTTTGCCGGTTGCTAGATTTGGTTTCCTGCAACGCTTATGGTGTCCATACCAATGCTACCAAAAAGCCTTGCGTTTGTTCTACCCTTGTGGTCAATGCAGATGACATGCTAAAAGGTTGCTTGCTTTCCTGCGCCTTTCCTTTTTGTTACATTTTATAGCTTGTTATACACATGTCGCATTTGTGTGCCCTTTATCGTTCCATCTTCTTATTGAACTTTACAATTAGGTGTATGGATGATATATTTGTTTTCCTTGCTTCCATGTTGTTTTCTCTGTGCGGGCTACGCTTATTGTGTGCTTATCTTCCATTGGCTGCGCTGTGCTTTGCTCTGTTACGTGGTATCAACCATCCTACTGCATGACGTCTTCTTCACCGTGCGTGTAGCTTGCTTGTTTCCTGTCCCCTCTATCTTGCCTGCCGAAGCTTTCCCTAAAGAATATCTTGATGCGTTAAAAGGTACCCTTTGATCACACCCTACGCATTCCACGTCTTCCTGCACTATTTATGCCGCCGTATATTGCAATACGTCTATCATTTATCATTTCTTTTCGTGTCTCCTGTGTAGCTGCATATCCTACCCGATCGTACTATGGTTCTCCAGAGTGTGTGTGCCAACGGTGTGGTGCTATCTTCTGGTATGAAGAAAGAGTTGACAACCAAAAAAAAATCACACCTGCGAATGCAGTTTATAATTTATGTTGTGAGCGAGGCGCTGTGTATGTTCCACCGCGTAGACCGTTTCCTTATCCCTTTTCAGAGTTAATGAGTTCTAATGGTCATCCTCTGTCCAGACATTTCAAGTCAAGGTCTAGGAAATATAATTCTGCTTTTACATTTACATCTTTAGGAGTCAATGTTGATCAATCAATCAATATTGGTCGTGCTCCATGTGTTTTTCGCATAAATGGAGTTGTGCACCATCAAATTGGTTCATTGATACCTTTGTCTGGTCACCGTCTAGAATTTGCCCAACTATATATCTATGATACTACCAATGAGGTGGAAAATAGACTGAGCATATTTGCTGATAGAGACACAGCAAACGATCAACTTGATCCAGAGATTGTGCAGGCTCTTATCTCCATGCTAGATAGGTGTAATCCTATTGTGCAGCAGTTTCGCCTTGCACGTGATCGCATGTTTTCAGCGGAAGCTCCTGAGATAGCTATAGGACTTGTGGGTCCAACAAGAGCATCCAACAGATAGTATTCTTTGCCTGAATCATCTGAGCTTGCAGCTTTGATTGTTGGTGACATGACGCCTGACAATTGCCAGTTTGACATAGTGGTCCAAACACATGGTAGAGAGTTCAAGCATATTCCTCCCGTGCATCCTTCTCTTATGGCTCTACAATACCCATTGCTTTTCCCATATGGTGATCGAGGGTATCATTTAGGGATGAAGCTAAGACGAACTGGACAGCATACATCATCCAACCGACAAAATATGACAATGATGCAATATTATAGGTTTGAGGCTCATTACCGGCCTGGTCACCCCAATCCTTTTACGAGTTGCGGTCGTCTCTCTCACCAATATGCTGTCAATGCATTTTCATGTGTGGAGGCAAATAGATTATCCTATTACTCCAACAACCAGTCTATTCTCAGATCTGAAACATACCAAGGCATATCAGACGCAGTTGGAAGAGGAGATAGTAATGGAAGGAATGTAGGTGTTAGGGTCCTCTTACCAGCTAGCTTCACAGGCGGTCGACGCTATATGAAAGAGAACTATTATGACACTGTGGCTATCTGTCATTGCTATGGTCCTCCCCAGCTATTCATTACTTTCACCTGCAATCCTAAGTGGCCTGAGATAGCTAAGGCAATTGCTTGTGAGCCTGCGTAGGTTGCGGCTGATAGACCAGACATGGAAACACGGGTATTCCATATGAAGCTCCTTGAATTAATTTCTGACATAAAAAATGGCATTCCATTTGGCCCAGTGCGTGCAGGTCAATCTATGCTTCTCTATTTTCCTTTCCTATTATGTTACATCCTACCAAGTCTGCTTATGCCTCTTTCTCCCTGCAGTGGTCTATACCGTTGAGTTTCAGAAAAGAGGGCTGCCACACTCACACAAAGTTGTATGGCTTGTAACAGAAAGTGACCCTACTCCAGAGTTTATAGATTCAATTATCTCGGCTGAAATCCCAGATATGTACGATGATCCATTAGGGTATTCGCTTGTTCAAGAGTTCATGATACATGGCCCATGCGGTGAGCAAAGCCCTAGATGTCCATGCATGGTTAGAGGTAAATGTTCTAAAGCATACCCTAAGAAGTTTCGGGACAAAACATCTTTTGACAAGCGAGGGTTCCCCCTCTACAGACGATCTAACAATGGAAGAATCATTAAAAAAAGGGAATCGATCTTGACAACAGATCAGTCGTTCCTTACAATTTGTTCTTGCTTAAAAAGCATCAGGCACATATCAATGTAGAGCTTTGTAACAAGACACATCTTATCAAGTACCTCTTCAAGTATATGAATAAAGGGCATGACTCTGCTTCTATGATCATGCGTAGAGCTGCAGGATGTTTCTCTTCTGCCTTGTCATCATCTGCTTCTCCACAGACTACCAGCGTATCTGCTGTACCTTCCAGTTCTGAGAATAGGTGGCCCATCGCGTCTTCCTCTATATCCAACGAACCGGCAAGTGCACCAGATCCCACAGAAGGTATAGATGAGGTTGCAGAATACACTAGCACAAGATATCTTTCTGCGTGTGAGGCGTACTGGAGAATCTATGGGTTTGACATCCATGGAAGGAGCCCTGCTGTTGAAAGGTTAGTTGTGCATCTACCAGACATGAATTTTGTCACATATTATGAGGGATGCAACCTGGAAATGATGCTTCATAGTCCACAGACAGCAAAAACCATGCTTACCGAGTGGTTCGTTGCTAACCAAAAATACCCAGACGCTGCTCATCTTACATATTGCGAGTTCCCTAATCGCTGGACCTGGGACTCTAATCAAAAGAAATGGTCTAGAAGAAAACGTGGGACAAAGATAGGAAGACTAAGACATATCCACCCAACTGCCGGAGAAGCTTTTTACCTCAGGATGCTCCTCATGATTGTCCGTGGTGCCAAATCCTATGAAGATCTCAGGACGTGTCAACAAGTTGTGTACAGTACATATCACGAGGCATGCAAAGCGCATGGTCTTATTGGTGATGATGCTGAATGGACACATGTATTTGATGAAGCAGTCCTATGGGCAACAGCACCTCAACTTCGTACTCTTTTCATGACTGTTTTAGTATATTGTGGTGTGGCAGATACTAAAGCATTATACAACAAATACTGGAAATATATGGCTGATGACATTGCATATCGTATCCACTCTTCCATTAATAATCCAGGCTATGATATACCTGATGATGTGCTCCAAGCCAGGTTGTTGCAAGAGCTCCATCACATGTTCTGCAACAATGACTTATCAATGGCATCTTATGGGTTTCCTGAGCCTGCTGAAACTCTGGGTCAACAAATTGGTAATAGGCTTATCCGTGAGGAGCTCTCCCACAAAAATGATGATCTCATGCTGCAAGCACACGCCATGTGCAATGCTTTGAACGCTGACCAACGTGCTATATACGACATTGTCTTGGACAGAATATCGCATGGTAAAAAATGTCTCTTTTTTGTCTCTGGTCACGGAGGAACAGGAAAAACATTTCTTTGAAAAACTATTATTGCAAAACTTCGGTCAGAAGATCATATAGTGCTAGCTGTTGCATCATCAGGGGTGGCTTCTCTTTTATTGCCTGGAGGTCGCACTGCCCACTCAAGGTTTCACATACCTGTAGATGTTCATGACAGAAGCTCCTGCTGTATAAAAAGAGGTACATTGGTTGGTGAGTTAATCACAAAGACCACTTTAATCCTGTGGGACGAAGCTCCTATGTCACATAGAAATTGTATAGAGGCGCTTGATCGTAGTCTTCGCGACTTGCTTTCTGAACACACTCCGTCCAACTCTAATAAACCATTTGGAGGCAAGCCAATTTTATTTGGCGGTGATTTTCGACAGGTTTTGCCGGTTATCCCAAATGGAACACGAGCTGATATTATTGCTGCTTCACTTATCAAATCATCTTTATGGAAGCATGTAGAGGTGATGCGGCTGACTATCAACATGCGCCTTATGAATCCAATGTTGACCGACAGTGAGAAGGACAGTATGCTATGTTTTGGTCAATGGATTCTTGATCTCGGTGAGAACCGTTTGCCAGAGTTTGGTGATGTGCCTCAGCCAAATGGTAAATGCATTCAAATACTGCCTGATCTTTTGGTAACTACAGAACAAGATCATGCTACTGCCATCTGTCATGCTGTTTATGATACCTTTGAGACAAATTACAGTAATCCTGCTTATCTAGCGCAGCGAGCTGTTATTTGCCCTACTAATTCAGTTGTTGATGATTTGAACAATATTATGCTTACTAAAATGCCGGGCCCAGCAAAAGAATGTTTTAGTTATGACACCATTGCAAATGCTACTGAACAGCCTTCTGATATAGGTCTTCTATGGCCAACAGAGTATCTAAACACAATTGTCATCAATAGTTTTCCTTCGCACGTGCTTTCTCTCAAAGTTGGTGCGCCAGTCATGCTTCTTAGAAACCTCAACTTATCTCGAGGGCTCTGCAATGGAACAAGACTTATACTCACTAAGTTAGGTGATTATGTTTTAGAAGCCAAAGTCATGACAGGCAGCCATATCGATGACACAGTTTGCATTCCACACATTGTGCTTAGTGCTAAAAGCCACAAATGGCCTTTTACACTCAACCGCCATCAATTTCCTGTTAGGCTCTGCTATGCAATGACCATAAACAAGTGCCAAGGCTAGACATTAGCAAAGGTGGGTGTATATCTAAAAAAACCTGTATTTACACATGGCCAATTATATGTGGCTGTCTCAAGGGTCAGTTCAAGGAGTGGACTAAAAATATTGATAGAAAACGAAGAAGGCGAGCCTTGCTCTCTCACAGAGAATGTCGTGTATGATGAAGTGCTTCCTTTTCTGTAGATCCTATACATATTATAGTTTATACTCCCCGCTGCTTCAAACTATCTCTACTATTATTTATTATAATAAAGCACCTAATGGTCGTGGTGGTGGTGGTGGTGGTAGTTCGAACTTAGAATCCGGATCGTCCATCTCACCTTGAATATTCTGCTTCGTCCGATCTCTCCGTCCAACTCTAATAAACCATTTGGAGGCAAGCCAATTTTATTTGGCGGTGATTTTCGACAGGTTTTGCCGGTTATCCCAGGTGGAACACGAGCTGATATTATTGCTGCTTCACTTATCAAATCATCTTTATAGAAGCATGTAGAGGTGATGCGGCTGACTGTCAACATGCGCCTTATGAATCCAATGTTAACCGACAGTGAGAAGGACAGTATGCTACATTTTGGTCAATGGATTCTTCATCTCGGTGAAAACCGTTTGCCAGCATTTGGTGATGTGCCTCAGCCAAATGGTAAATGCATTCAGATACCACCTAATCTTTTGGTAAGTACAGAACAAGATCATGCTACTGCCATCTGTCATGCTGTTTATGATACCTTTGAGACAAATTACAGTAATCCTGTTTATCTAGCGCACCGAGCTGTTATTTGCCCTACTAATTCAGTTGTTAATGATCTGAACAGTATTATGCTTGCTGAAATGCCGGGCCCAGCAAAACAATGTTTTAGTTATGACACTATTGCAAATGCTGCTGAACAGCCTTCTGATATAGGTCTTCTATATCCAACAGAGTATCTAAACACAATTGTCATCAATAATTTTCCTTCGCACGTGCTTTCTCTCAAAGTTGGTGCGCCGGTCATGCTTCTTAGAAACCTCAACTTATCTCGAGGGCTTTGCAATGGAACAAGACTTAGGGCCTGTTTGGTTCCCTGCCGCATCCCGCCACGCCGCAGCCATATCGGTGACACAGTTTGCATTCCACGCATTGTGCTTAGTGCTAAAAGCCACAAATGGCCTTTTACACTCAACCGCCATCAATTTCCTGTTAGGCTCTGCTATGCAATGACCATAAACAAGTGCCAAGGCTAGACATTAGCAAAGGTGGGTGTATATCTAAAAAAACCTGTATTTACACATGGCCAATTATATGTGGCTGTCTCAAGGGTCAATTCAAGGACTGGGCTAAAAATATTGATAGAAAACGAAGAAGGTGAGCCTTGCTCTCTCACAGAGAATGTAGTGTATGATGAAGTGCTTCCTTTTGTGTAGATCCTATACATATTATAGTTTATGCTCCTCGCCGCTTCAAACTATAAGGTATTATTCAAGCAATTCCCCCTGTTCCTTTAAATCTGTTTTACCTTATATCTATCCATTGCTCTTTTCACTTCTGGGTAACTTTCACCTTTCGTTATGGTTTGTTATAAGTCCTAATGCTCCTTACTGATAATTTACACACATCGTATCTACCTGTGCAGCACTCATTACACCAGATTTCCTTCTGATCCATGCGGTGCGCCCACGCCTTCCACATGTTTGATGCTGCTGTGGGACATGTGGGTCTACACAACTTCACACATTTGCAGCATGCTTACTACCAATCCAGATTCTTGTATGTATGATATTCGTTGATCAGATTATCTTCATCCTCCATATGACACAATTCAACGAGTAGACTAAAAATATTGATAGAAAATGAAGAAGGCAAGCCTTGCTCTCTCACAGAGAATGTAGTGTATGATGAAGTTCTTCCTTTTGTGTACATCCTATACATATTATAGTTTATGCTCCCCGCCGGTTCAAACTATAAGGTATTATTCAAGCAATTGCCCCTGTTCCTTTAAATCTGTTTTACCTTATATCTATCCATTGCTCTTTTCACTTCTGGGTAACCTTCACCTTTCATTATGGTCTGTTATAAGTCCTAATGCTCCTTGCTGATAATTTACACACATCATATCTACCTGTCCAGCACTCATTACACCATATTTCCTTCTAATCCATGCGGTGGGCCCACACCTTCCACATGTTTGATGCTGCTGTGGCACATGTGAGTCTACAGAACTTCACACATTCGCAGCATGCTTAGTACCAATCCAGATTCTTGTATGTGTGATGTTCGTTCATCGGGTTATCTTCATGCTCCATATGACATAGCCACTGCTTCCACGTCTTTGATGCTATTGTGTGACGTATGGCTCTGCAGAACTTCATGCTTTTGTGTCATGATCAATGACAGTCCAATTTCTTATATGTGTGATGTTCGCTGATCAAACCTCATGACGACAGATAATACTTTATCAGGTGTTGGTTGTTTATTTGTTCCATCCGTAAAGCCTAGCATTTGTTACCATTACTATTGTGCTGATCCATGCCTTTTTTGGGGTGCCTATTATGTTTGCCGGTTGCTAGATTTCGTTTCCTGCAACGCTCATGGTGTCCATACCAATGCTGCCAAAAAGCCTTGCATTCTTATGACTAACACCATTTTCAGTCGCACTACATCTCGTTCTATTATACAGTGCCAAACAAGAGCCAACGTCAGGTACTGAATATATGTAAGTCGCTGTTCAAAAAAATGCCTAATAAAATTATATCGTCTTCTATCTGAACTGACATGGATATCTTTTTGGTTGTCATATTTGTATGTGCAGTCTCGTATTTGTCGTATTCTTTTCAGTTGTCGGTCTGTTGTTCAGTATCATTTCTATCATATCTAATCAAGCAATCTGCACAAGAAAAAAAATGCAACAGATTAGTTATCCGTATGTTGTTGCTAATTACAAATTACTTTCCCTGCTACACTGGCCTCAGCTTAATTATGATTATTTGCTTTTGTAAGCTCATGGAAATCAAGGACTTTTGAGATCTTTTAAAAAATAATATGGCACATTTGGGCACACTGTTGTCGCTTCCCTTGCCACATCAATATCCTCTATTTGTGTTAAAACGAAGTGACCATGGCTACCTTTTGTGTTAAATCGCCCATTCTATGGTGTATTTGATCTGATAGTTCACAATTTTACATCAATATAAAGATACTCAGCACTTGATTTATGTAGCTCATGGTTATTTTATATGGATACACATGAACTCATTAGGTTGAATTCCTATATCAAACTTACCTCAGTTGTTGGAAAATCATCAACGTTTGCCTTATGAATGCAAAGATATCGTCGACTTGTCGCCGTACTTCAGAGTCATCGTTGTTTAAGAGTTTCAATTTATCCAGCAGTCATTGTCTTTTAATTGATCATGCTTCAATTCTTCCTTCTAATTTCAGTTTAAGGTGGTCATAGCTCTAGAAACAACTTTATTGTTCAAAGTAGTATTCACAGATGGAATATTCTATGGTTAGGCTTACACACGCACACACACAGAAGCATGAAACCTACTATTGCAACCATTCTAATGAAAGTAGTTTAGTGCATTGCTACAGATAAGTATGCTGCCTTCCTAACAAACTTGAATAGCTATTATGTTTCTGATGATTGATATCTGTTGATTATACTCCTTCCATACTCTTATTTTATCTGAGAAATTGGCTATAGAGTAAATAAAAAAGTCATATTCATCTAACACTAGCTTCATAAGTATGATTATTTTAGAAAGTGCGTAGAAATGGATCTATGACAAAATGTATATGTGCATTACAAATCCTTCATTTCTGTTCTTCTTGCATTTGACAACATGAATGGGCGCTGCTTTTCGGGAAAGCAGGTCAATTACTTTATTTTAGTCCTCATACTGGCTGAAAACCATTCTTGCATGCTATTTCTCATGTATTAGAAGACCCTTTAAACTTTGTTTCGTTGCCATTGATAACAATAAATGCTACCTGCAATCCACCATTTGTTCAATATTGCCAATTACCCACCGACAACATATCTGTAGTATTATTATGATTATCTTTTGTTTAAATTGTAAACATCCATTACTTATACACATTGCTTCTGTACAGAAAGGTCTTTTACCACCAGGCATTGACATTGCCAAAGCAACTCCACCATAGCTCCGTTTCACAAACATGGATACTGATGTGTCATGCTCTTCAGTTTCGTATACATCTGTTCAAATCAGCCGTGAATGTATACTAGGATACCAGTGTAGCCTCAATGGAAAGCCCTTGGTGGAAAAAAATATTGTTATATCTGAAAAATTTCAGGTTAGAGTCATCTCTCCACTTTGTCATAGAAAACAATCCACACTATACCTTTTTTTGGGGTTATGGGTGTTTTAACATCACAGATTACCAGGTGCTGACCCACCAGTTACCAGAAACCTCATTGAAAGAAGCTCCTTTCTCACATTTTACATGGCATATTATAAGTAAGATCTATTTTTGTCGGTTTAATAGTTTGCACATTGCACCCATCTTACTATCTCCAGGCTTACTAAGAATTTCTTATAATTACAGAACCAATCATACCATGGAAGGATAATAAAGAGCCTCCCAAAGGTATCAGCAAAGCAAAAACCCATACATCTATGGTAGTTAGTCCTGCGTGCTACAGAAACCTTTGATTTTAGCTGCTCTCTATCCTATTTTGGGAAGCATGAATCTCTTGCTTGCCTCCCGTTGTTGTATAAATTATGATGACTGTTTGTTGTTGTTTATGCCTTGCATGCATTTGCTACCAAGGCTTCTCCTATTGATCAAATAACAAAAACGTTACGGTTGGTATTATCTTTTATGATGGTGCTAATTGTTGTCCGACTCATTATTTGTATTTTTTTTCCGGACATGCCATTGGCAAAAGAATAAACCAACAGAAAATCTTCGTTATCATGCATATGGCTCCTTGATAACCACGTAACGCATGAAGCCTTTCCTGGGATGCTAAATGTCTTTTGAGCAATAACGACAGCGTCGAACATACGCGCCAGGGGCGCGTTTACATTTCTAGTAAATTGTACAAAACCGTGTTTCTCAAGTTGCGCTCGACACATGGACAGCGCTGCGCCTTTGCGCTCGACAGTGCTGCGCCGCGCCCTCCCGCAGGGGAGCTGCTCGCATGCGCGCCACATGGCTCGCCTCCCCGCCCGGCATCGCGACGGCCGTCCGATCGCGAGAGCCTGATAGATCCGATCGTCCGTTCCATTCGTATGTATAGCATAATTTTTTACGGCCACCAACTAACACGGCGGGCGTATCGCTCGGCTGGTTAGCTGCGCAAGCTTCCACCCCGCCCACCGCAGGTCGAATCCCGCTCGCGCCAGGTTTTTGGTTTTACCTCCCCGCGCGCTGCGTGTATTCCTAGGCATGCAGCCGGCTGTGCCGCGCGGCGCGCAAGCGCACGGTTGGCTCGGCACGCCGCGGGCGCGCTACGCGGCTAAGTATATATTGATGTTGTGTAGTCTGTATCTAGTGCAACGCAGTGAGCCGGCAGGTGAAAGCCAAGCTTGATTGATATGAGCCGCAGGATAAACAATTCCTAAACAAAAAAACTTTGTCTTAATCGTGGAGCTTAGCACATCGTCTTTTCATGCATGAAAACATGCCGAGCTACCTGTCGACTTCGAGACCTTTAACGCAGATTAAAATTAAATCGATGAGCACACACGCGTCCTACGTACTATATTAGTACAATCTATTTATCACATAATTAAAATAGAAGCCGATGAAGCTACCACATTAATCAAAGAAATTCAACATATTTTTTTAAAAAAGAACTTCGCAGTCGATTATAGTGAGATCAAATTATAACGGTGTAGATATAAAGAGATTTATCATATAATTAAAACAGGTTCCAATGGAACCACCATGTTAATGGAATTCCCACATAAATAAATAAAAAATAAGAAAACATATACACAGTTGATTATAGTTGGACTAAATTATACGGCTTAGGCAAAAGCTATAATGGTTCGTATAGGATCGTGTGACAACCATAAAGTTCAACGTAATATAAAAGGTTGATCTATTTCTTTCTCATTTTTTTCCCTATGCCCGAGCAAGGCGGATACACCATGATATAAAGGGCTAGAATCCTCATATTAATCAAAGAAAAAACATAATATTAAATGTGTTTTTAGTACGTGGGATTATAGTATTGTAGATTTTAATTATGCTTTTTAGTTGAATCCGAAAGAAAATGCACTCAATAGAAAACATAGATCGGTCTCTTAAGTATGCTTTCAGTTAAATCGAATACATACTACCTAAATTAACTATAGGCCAAATATAGAAATGCAAATACGCGAGATTATAATAATATATAGTGCATGTAGATCTTAAATATGGTTTTAAAATCTTGCCTTTTAACCTTTTTAATGAATACTGCCATAGATTGTAATAGTAGTAGTACAAACTATAACATATTATACCAACTTTAAACATAATATAAAAAATCTAGCCACGCAGATACATGGAACACTACGCTAGTTAATATTAATTCTGGCTAGCTATATGTGCCAAGTCAAAGTTGTAAAACTTTATTTATAAATATATTTTAAACTATTTATATTTGGCATATGAATGATGAATGACGCGCGTATATTCATCTTGAAATTTTATGTATAAAAATTGCATTGCTTATCGGTCTCAAAACTATATTTGAAAAACCACATCAGTCTCAAAACATTATATTTCAATGTCTAATTAAACTAGACTAGTACACTCGGATCCTGGGCTAACCCGAAACGGCGCATGCCTCTGCATGCCTCGTTCTCCAATCCAATCGATGTACTCCTACATGCCAATAATAATGCCACTCCCAATCAGACGAGATGGCGACGCGATGGTCAAAAACATTATATATCCAGGTGCTGGTCGAGCAAGCACGCATCCAGAATACTGAAATCATAATGTTCTCTCTCCCACTATCTGGTGATGACAAAAAAAGAAAAGAAAGAAAGAAAGAAAGACTCAGCTGGAGGTCGTCTATAATCCAGCCAGATTTTTATACCATATCATGCGTGAAAAGAGGAAAAAAAAAAAACCTTTCGGCGGCGGAGGAGGCGACGAGGCGACTTGCCGTTCGTCGTGCGCTCGTGACTGGGATTGTTTTGTGGTAGCCGCTGCCCGCTAGATCTGAAACTGAAAGCGATCGAGGTGAAGTTTTGGAAGCGTTGACAGCCAGATCGTCGTCCTTGCGTCAGCGTCCCATAGTATAGTATATATATATATGTACGTATGCGGATGAGATGGTCTCTTTCCGGATCACCTCGGCCATGCATGCATGGCTCATGGCATGCCGTATTGCGGTACGTAGGCCCGTATAGTAGCTGGCTGCTCGTTCCCATCCCACACGTCGTATGCCGATTTAACGCATCATAGTGCATAACGGCGGATACCATGGTGGATGCACGATAAAATCCATGCATTTCATAAAATATTATTAAGTTATATGCACTGAACAGTTCATCTAAAATCCTAATCTAACAAGGAAGGGTAGACAACTCACTTATCTCTCACGTGTCTTAAATGTAAAATAAGAGTGGACGATTTATTTAATTGCACTGACTAGCATTTGAATTCGTGACCTCAAGCTCTGATATATACCATATTAAGCTATTCACCAACCATTTCACCCAAGAGTAAAACTGATTTTTTTTAGCAATTTACTTATTTCAACAAAACTATTATAGAATGTTTAAATTTTACTCGATCAAATTAAACTAGGCTGTTCATGCAATCATGCTCTCAGCCTAACTGTCTGGTAATCTCAACCTGCACCATATGATATTTTACTTATGAAAAGAGTAGTGGTTTAGTTTGAAAACAGTACAGTTGTGAGTGGTGATGGGAAACACGTTGTTCATCTCCAACCATCCAAACAACGTAAAATTAAATCTTTTTATTTAGGTTACTTTCTTATTCTAATACATTATATTTTAAAAAGTTCTAGACCAACTTAAGTTATGCCAAATCATTACACTTCATTTTAATGCGATGTTTTTTTACAACTTTTTTGAACAGTTTAAGAAATATCAAAGATCGCGGAAGCAATATAATGCGAGGTCAAAGCGGAGCAAAACTGCTAAGGTGATGAGAAGCATCATGTAGTCTAGTGTGAAAGGGTAAAGTCGGAGCAAATCAAATAGAAATGGTATTCCCTTCGGTCACAGATATTTGATGCTTTTAACTTTGCACACTTTACAAAGTACGACTTTGACTACTAATTACCATGATAATTTATTTATCAACCCACTAAAAATTTAATGTTGTTAAAGTACTTTCTAAAACAAATCTACACATCTATTTATGTGTAGCCAAAATCTAAATATTTCAAAAGACATTCATGTCTTATGTTTCAAAACTTTGACCGACACACATATTAAATACCAGATATTTGTGACCGAAGAGAATACTTTTATTCTTAAAATCACTAAAATTGTAATATTTTTTAAAGTAATTTTTAAGAGAAGTGTACTCATACGCATTTTATGCACGTGATATGACTTAAGTTATTCGTGATTTAAATTTTAAAACTTTGACGATGCCAAACTCAATTACTAAAAAATAATTGTGAAGGGAACTAACACAGTAGAAAGAAGATAAAAAAATATTAAAAACAGTTTTGTCATCTTTGAGAAGATCAGAAGAACCACTAAACTAAAAGCCCCCCAAATAACTAAACAGCGCTATAATGCATGGTTTACAAAAAATAACAACTTTTTAAAATGGTAGTAGAATTTTTTTAACAGAGTCACCTATAGGCTGTTTGGTTAGCTGCATTTACAGATATTTGCATCTACAGATGCAGAATCTTGCTTTTTTGTGTTTGGTTGTCTGCACCTATTTTTGAGCCTGACTCTGTGGATGCAAGATTCTCTATACAGGCTGGCTCTAGAGAAACACATAAAATGGGCGTTTCTCTGAATGCAACGCATGGCGGCCTCGTGTTCTGTGCATGGGCCACAATCAGTCACCATATCAAGCTATGCATGGGCTGCTATGTGGCAGGTAAGTTCTCTTTTTGCCTTTTTGTTTGTATCTTTTTATTAGCATATTTGATTACCGAACCGATTCCCAAAATAGATTTCTGACATTTTTTTAACAAAACTAGATCACACTCGCCATGTAAAATTCAAAATTTCGCCTACTAAACACTCAACTAAACACTGTCTCTGCATCTATATATCCCGTATCTCACCAGCCTGGTTGAGTTGGACGGACCAGACTCGTGAGAGAAGACAACCAAACAGCCTATTAAGTACTCCACTACACTAGTACTATTGTAAAGTGTATCCGAAAAATTAAGTAAAATGCACCGGCGGCCCTCGAACTTGGCAGGGTGTGTCATCCCGGTCCCCGAACTTAGAGAACCAGCTATCCAGGTCCCTAAACTTGGCAAGGGGTGTCATCCCGGTCCCTAAACTCAGAAACCAGCTATTCGGGCCCCTAAACTTGGCATGGGGTGTCATCCAGATTCTTAAAATCACTAAAATTATAATATTTTTAAAGTAATTTTTAAGAGAAGTGTATTTTTATGTACGTAATATGACTTAAGTTATTCGTTATTTAAATTTTAAAACTTTGACGATGCCAAATTCAATTACTAAAAAATATTTGTGAAGGGAACTAACACAGTAGAAAGAAGCTAAAAAATATATTAAAAACAGTTTTGTCATCTTTTGAGAAGATCAGAAGAACCACTAAACTGAAAGCCCCCCAAATAACTAAACAGCGCTATAATATATGGTTTACACAAAAATAACAACTTTTCTTAAATGGTGGTAGAATTTTTTAACATAGTCACATAAGAGTATGTACAATGGTACACATTAGCTGTCTCTAAGCCATCTATAAGGTTTGCCATGCATGATAGATAATGATGTGGAGGAGAGAAGGTGCGTGTAGAGAGTTGAGCCGTCTCCAATATAAGAGATGACTCTACACGCGAATTAAAAAATCATGTGTGTGATTAAGTGTCAAAAAAAATTATGCAGTTGTCTCTAAGCTATCTCTACCATTATATGAATTGTCTCTAAGTCATCTTTATAAGTGATATGTCAATGGTTAGAGATGATTGTGATCTCAACCATTGTACATGCTTAAGCACTCCACTACACTACTATTGTAAAGTGTATCCGGAAAATGCGGTCCAAGTGGAAAGCGAGTGCACAGTCAAAAACGGCCACTCTCGCCGCTCAACCTCATTGGCCACATCCATAAATGAACGCATGGAGCGGAAGAAAAGGAGAGATAAATCAAAAAAAATTTCTTCAGCCGTGCCCGTGCGAGCCGCCGAGGAGAGCCAGACGGTCACAAAGACGCCCACACACACAGCCGACGCCGGCGAAGGGCGCGGAGGATGGCGACGCCGATGGCCGGGGAGGGGCCGATCGGGGCGCCGGCGGTGATGCCGCGGCCCCCTCCGCCGCTGGCGGGCGGCGACGGGGCCGGGTCGGCGGCCGAGGCGCCGGTGCTGATATTCGTCTACTTCCACAAGGCGATCCGCGCCGAGCTGGAGAGGATGCACACCGCGGCCGTGCGGCTCGCGACGGACCGCGCCGGCGACGTGGCGGCGCTCGAGAGGCGCTGCCGCTTCCTCTTCTCCGTCTACAGGCGCCACTGCGACGCCGAGGACGCGGTACGGGTTAATGGCGCACCCACATCCTCTTCGCTCGTGTGTTGGATCGCTGTCTCGCGTTGGTTTGGTGAAATTGTGGCCGGTGCCGGTGCGTCGATGTGTGACCGCGCGGAATTTATGGCAGTGTGGGGGTCAGGGTAACTGTGACACTGGTTCTGAGGATCTGAGTTAGATTTGGGTTGGATTGAGATCATGAGATGACACAAACATGATAAGAAAATGGATGGAGTTTGTAGGTATGGTTAGTTAGTTTCACAAATGATTTTGTTCTATTGGATAATCTGAGATGCGTTTGTTGTGTGTTTTGACAATTATTAGTTGCATTATCATATCCTTTCGTTGTTCGCACCAGTGGAGTTTTCCAGGATTTTACTGGCATTCTAATGCAAGTCTAGGTATGTGTTAAACTGAACTGGTAAAACTGCCCTCCGCCGGTCCGCCCCCTTGAGCATCCAATTTACTGGGTTCCATCTAGGATCATATCAACGTAAGGTGACTATTCAATGGGGGCATGGTGCATTCGTTTTAATTTCCTTTATGTTATGTGTTTTACATGTTGTATTTAGTTGATATTGGGAAGGGTTGTGCCTGTGTCATGTTAGTTGTTCAAAAAGTAAACATTATGACCTTGCATATTTTACTGCATACTGACTTCAAACTCGGTATATTTGCGTACATAATAAGGAGCTATAGCAAACATTTGGGGGTATAATATTTGCTTTTGATGGTTGCAGGTTATTTTTCCAGCATTGGATATCCGAGTCAAGAATGTGGCTGGGACGTATTCCCTTGAGCACAAAGGGGAAAATGATCTCTTTGCTAGCCTATTTGCTCTGCTACAGCTTGATGTACATAACAATGATGGTCTTCGGAGAGAACTTGCATCCTGCACTGGAGCAATTCAAACGTTTATAACCCAGCATATGTCCAAGGAAGAAGAACAGGTTTTCCAGTTTCCCTGTTTATTATGTTTTGTCTCTTGTATGGTGTTTATTAAAACGAAGCTAGAAGGCCATTCAATTTTCATATCTAAAGTACATAACGTTTAAATATGAACGTTTACAAATGGTTTAGAAATTCTTTTAAATTATGTACTTGATGGCAATTCCTTACTTGGTGTTATTTTTGTATGCTATCTAAGTTACACAATTACTCGGTAAATGCTATATTGTTATATTTGGTGTCCTCTGTCATCATGTGTTCCTTCTAGCATAGCACATTACAATGTTAGTGCCTAATTATCTGAAAATGTTTCAGGTCTTCCCATTGTTAATTAAGAAGTTTTCACATGAAGAGCAAGCTGATTTAGTGTGGCAGTTCCTATGTAACATCCCTGTAAATATGATGTCAGAGTTTCTTCCATGGCTTTCATCTTCAGTTTCACCTGATGAGCATCATGATATTCTCAGCTGCTTGCATAAAATAGTTCCTGAAGAGAAACTTCTCCAACAGGTCCACATGATTATGTGTCTTTTTTCTATCAACACTGTTTGTTCTTCATATCTTGCTTAATTTTATTTTTGAAATTTGTGAAGGTTGTATTTGCATGGATTGGAGGAAAAGCATTGAGAACAGTGGCACAGGATTGTGATAATCCTTGTCCAAATGGTAGTTGTAGACGTGAAGATACTTCTCATCAAACAGACAATCATGGATGCTCATATGAGCATTCTAATGTTACAAAGAGAAAGTGCGCAGAATCTAGTCGTAGTCAGCTTGTTATGCATCCAATAGATGAGATTTTGTGTTGGCACAATGCTATCCGGAAAGAATTGAGTGATATAGTTAAGGAGACAAGAAAGATCAAGCAGTCCGGAGACTTCTCTGATGTATCAGCCTTTAATGCGAGGCTTCAGTTTATTGCAGATGTGTGCATCTTCCACAGGTATTGGGCTTTGAATCTCCAATCATGTGCGAGTTTGTTTCATATTCTTGAGGTGTAGAGAACTTCTTATTTAATATGCATCATTATAATTGATAAGGTCTTTTTTTCCATTATGTTACTTATGATGCTTCTTCGGTTGGACATGCATTTCTTGCACAGAATTTGGCAGCATGTTGCTACATGGATAATTTAATGGTACAATCGTCATTGTAATTGAATATATATCCATCTAAGAATATGCCTGGACATCAAGTTCGATGTTTTAGTGCTTAAAATGACTCATGTGAATAACTGTGTGTTTGTGAAAGTTTGAGATACTGTCAAGCTATGTAAATGAGCAGCATTACTAGCATTGTCTCATTGGATACGTTCTTGTTTGCTTCATTTTAGAAGTTATATTGTTTTCCTAATTCCTCAATTTTTTTTCACAAGTGAATTGGCCTAATCTCATATTTTTGTTTGAACACATATTTTTTCCTTTTGTTGATCTGCAGTATAGCTGAGGATCAAGTTATATTTCCTGCAGTCGATTGTAAAGTTTCCTTTGAGCAGGAGCATGCAGAAGAAGAACGAAGGTTTAATAAATTTAGAAGTTTAATTGAACAAATCCAAATAGTAGGAGCCAGATCAAGTACCCTGGATTTTTATTCTGAGTTATGTTCACAAGCTGATCAGATAATGGAGAAAATTGAGAGCCATTTCAATAATGAGGAAACAAAGGTTAGTTTTCTTGACGAAATACAAGTTAGTTGTGAAGCAGGAACCATTACCCTTCCAGTCAGAATATTGTGGGCTTGACCAAGTGACCAACAGAGACTCACCTCAAGCTCACCTTATTGCCTAGGTACTTCCTGAAGCTAGGGTGCATTTCTCACCAGAGAGACAAAGGGAACTTTTATATAAGAGTCTCTGTGTCATGCCATTGAAGCTATTGGAGATTGTGTTACCATGGTTTGTATCAAAACTGGATGATGAAGATGCACGGTCGTTCATTCAGAATATGTGCTTGGCAGGTTATCTTTCTTACTTTAAGTTTAATATTCATTCTGTGACTCTATAGTGCATTAGATCTTAAATAATCTCCAAATATTAATATTTACCAATAAGCTGTATGGAACAGCACCCTCCTCAGAAACTGCACTGGTTACTCTTCTCTCCGGTTGGGCATGCAAAGGTCGCCTGAAGGACATGTCCAACTCTGGAAAATTCATATGCTCACAAGGAGAACTGAGCTGCCTATCGGATGGAGAGGAGTTTAACAGACGTCGGTCACTCTGCCAATGTTTATTATGTAACAATGGAACATTTTCACTACTTTCGCAAAAAGAAAATGGTTCCAGGCCAGTCAAGCGAGTAAATCATGCAGAATTTAGCACCAATACCAACAAAAGTCACCGCTCGCAAACAACTGACATTGAAGCATCTCCATGTAGCAATGGACCTTGTCGCATTCCTGGGTTAAGAGTAGAAAGAAGCAATCTCGATATTAATTCACTGGATTCTGGGAAGTCCTTTCGCTTGCTGTCTTACAATTATTCTGCACCTTCGTTATGCTCAAGTCTTTTTTCATGGGAGACAGATGCATCATTTTCTGGCCCCGAGAACATCTCTAGACCAATTGACACCATATTCAAATTTCATAAGGCAATTCGCAAGGATTTAGAGTTCTTGGATGTTGAATCTGGAAATCTCATTGATGGGGATGAATCTTGCCTTCGTCAATTCATCGGAAGGTTTCGTCTACTGTGGGGTCTTTATAGAGCACACAGCAATGCTGAAGACGAAATCGTATTTCCTGCTCTTGAATCGAAAGAGACACTAATAAATGTCAGCCACTCATATACCCTTGATCACAAGAAGGAAGAAGAATTATTTAAAGATATATCCAGCGTTCTATTTGAGCTTTCACAACTATTCGATAATTTGAGCTATCCAATTGATGGAATGTATGGAGCTAGAAAAAACCATATCTGTTCATACAATGACATCGATTGGTCTAGAAAGCATAATGAACTTTTGACCAAGCTTCAAGGAATGTGCAAGTCTATCAGGGTTACCCTATCTAATCATGTTCATAGAGAAGAACTTGAGTTGTGGCCACTGTTCGATAAACATTTTTCTGTAGAGGAGCAGGATAAGATTGTAGGTCATATAATTGGAACTACAGGAGCTGAGGTTCTGCAGTCAATGTTACCCTGGGTTACATCAGCACTTAGTCTAGATGAACAGAACAAGATGCTGGATACATGGAAGCAAGCAACCAAGAACACAATGTTTGATGAATGGCTAAATGAATGGTGGAAGAGATCTCCAACTTCATCTGATCCTTCAAATGAAGCCTCTTCCCTTCCTGAAGGTCTGCTTAATCGTCTTTCTTTTTTCTGGTTTGCCTTCTACTACCTCTTCAACTATATTTGAGTTGCCATGTTATATATTTGCTCACTTTTTTTTTCCATTAGGAAGGTCAAATCTTTTATCCAAATCTTTTATCCACAGGAAGACATTTGATTGTGCCCCACTTGTTTGTTCTGCCTGTGTTTGACAAAGCAGATATGAGAATTACACACATTGGATCATTGGAAAAAAGATACAACTTTCAATGACAATGAGTAGCATATAAGTTCTATACGTTAGTTAGATGATGTGTTCTTTAAACAATAATTGCCATCTATTTTGACAAAGATAGTGGAGCTGCTGATGGGAAACATTCAATTTAGGAATAATACGGCTGAAAATTATATCAATGTTTTTTTCACATTGATCAAGTTACATTATGGGCCATTGAAATAAGAGTAAATTGCACCGTAGCTCCGAAAGTTGGCACCTTGTTTCACTTAGACCCCGGAACTTGTATTTTACTTTAGCGTCCCCTGGAAGTTGGCACCGTTTGCACAGAGCACCTGGAAGTTGGCACCGTTTACACGGAACCCTCTGAGCTGTTATATCTACCGTCAGATGATGACGTGGCCATATAAAAAATCAGAAAAAATTAAGAATAACCATCAAAATTTCAGAAAAATCATAAAAAATTTATAATAATTCAAAAAAACCATATAAAAAAAATATGTCCACCGTAAAAATCATAAAAAATAAGAGAAAATAAAAAAACATAAAAACCATTTAAAAATCATAAAAACTAGAAAAATCATAAAAATCAAAAACTAAAAGTTCATAAAAAATTTTAAAAATAAAAACATTTAAAATGAATAATCATAAAAACATAAAAAATTCATAGAAATTTAGAAAAAATATAAAATATAACAATTTAGAAAATCATATAAAAATCTAAAATATTAAAAAAAGTAAACATCAAAAAATCAAACAACCAGAAAAATTCAGGTAGACAACTACTGCTAGTGAAGGTGATGTAGACATGCGCATCAGGTCAGGTAGAATTTTTTTTGAATTTTTTTTGAATTTTTTAAGTTTTTTATATATTTTTGAATTTATATGATTTTTTTGTTTTTATGGTTATTCTGATTTTTATATGGTTTTTTGAATTATTATAAATTTTTATGATTTTTCTAAAATTTTTATGGTTATTTTTAATTTTTTTTTCTGATTTTTTATATGGCCACATCATCATCTAACGGTAGATATAACGGCTCAGAGGGTTTCGTGCAAACGATGCCAACTTTTAGGGTGCTCCGTGCACCAACTTTTAGGGGGCATTAAAGTAAAATACAAGTTTCGGGGGCTAAGTGAAACAAGGTGCCAACTTTCGGGGGCTATAGTGCAATTTACTCTTGAAATTAATTAGAGTAATCGTGTGAGGGAAAAAAATAAAGTAGTAGGAGTGGGATGTAAGTATTATAAAGAGCAGATAGCTTGTTTACACCCTTTTCTCATGATTTATGACATGCTACAGTTCCAAGATTGGGTTTTTACTTCACTGAATTTTATTTGGCTTTGGCCCTGTAGATAGTCATTTTGAGGAGAAGCTCGACCAGAGTGACCAGATGTTTAAGCCTGGCTGGAAGGACATCTTCCGAATGAACCAAAGTGAGCTCGAGGCTGAGATTCGAAAGGTTTCTCGAGATTCCACTCTTGACCCAAGGAGGAAGGCCTATCTAATCCAAAATCTCATGACCAGGTTCATTATTCAATCTTACAAGTTACAACAACCACCTAGGCCAAAGAAAAATAATTAGTTGGCATGACTGTTGTCTATATCTGATTTTGTGAGTTTCAGTCGCTGGATAGTTACTCAGCAGAAATCACGGTCACCACAACCAGTATCAGAAGATCCCAACAGGCATACTTTAATATCTGGATGCTTCCCATCATATCGAGACCCAGAGGAACAAATATTTGGTTGTGAACATTACAAAAGAAACTGCAAGCTTGTAGCTGCATGCTGCAATAAGCTGTTCACTTGCAGGTTCTGCCATGATAAAGTCAGTGATCATACTATGGAAAGGTAAACTTGTCACCATCAATGTCATCTTTTTTTCTTTGAAAAATTTGCACATTTGCCCCATAGTTGAGAGGGCCTTGTATATATGCCCCAAAGTTAAGAGGCGTTGCATATTTGCCCAATAGTTGGTTGACTCATAGCAAATATGCTCCATTTAAAATATTTAAGCAAATTTCACAGGTTTAGATAGGTAAAAAGACCAATACAATAGTGGAGTGTTCAGTGTTTTTTAACATCAAATAATCATGCTGCAATCCAAAGATCAATAAAATAATAAGTGGGAGTTAGAAAGCATTGTGATTAATTTGTTTTGTGCAAAGCTGCAAGGAGTGTGCGTGTGTGCGCGCGTGCGTGGAATTGTAATATGCAAACATTGAACATGATCTCCTTAATTCTATAATGAGTAAAGTGCGTGGCCGGTCCTTAAACTAATACGGGTGTGTCATCTAGGTCCACGAACTATCAAAATGTAGAAACGCATCCCTAAACTCTTTAAAGTGTGTTGTTTGGGGTCCAAATTATACTCGGATGACTAATCCTGCCACCGTGGACTATTCACGTGGCATTTTTTATTTTAAAAATTTCGAAGAAATCATTAAATATCAGAAAATTCATAAAATGATTAAAAAATCAGAAAATTCATAAAATTCATTAAAAATTCATAAAATGGGGAAATAATTTAAAATTCAGAAAATCGTAAAAACATAAAAATTCATCAAAATCATAAACAAATTTAAAAATCAGGAAAAATCATTAAAAAACCAAAAAATTCATAAAAATTCATCTTGTTGACTGGGGTCTTGCAAGAGTTCTATCATCTGCAAGACTGGGGCCTTGCATTGTTGTTGCATTTTTCTATTTCTATTTCTAAATGATTTTCGAAATTTTCTTATTTTTTAAATGATTTTTCGTTTTTTATGAAATTTTCTAATTTTTTAGGTTTTCCTGATTTTTTAAAAAGTTTTTTTACTATTTTTTACGATTTCTAATGAATTTTATGATTTTTAATGAATTTTCTGAATGTTCATGATTTTTCCCATTTTTAATGAATTTAATGATTTTTATGAATTTTTCTGATATTTTAATGCTTTCTTCGATTTTTTTAATTATTTCTTCAAATTTTTAAATATAAAAATGCCACGTGGATAGTTCACGGTGGCAGGATTAGTCGTCCGGGTGTAATTTGGACCCAAATGACATACTTTAAAAAGTTTAGAGATGCGCTTCTGCATTTTGATAGTTCATGTACCTAAATGACATATATGCAATAGTTTAAGAACCGGCCATGCACTTTACTCTTCTATAATTTTTTTTTCTGTCATGGTGTGTTGCTTGTCACGGACTTGTTATAAAGAGCCAAAATATGTCGCTTACTTTGTTGATCTGCAATTTTCAGGAAAGCAACGGTGGAGATGATGTGCATGTTGTGTTTGAAAGTTCAACCGGTTGGTCCAAATTGCCAAACCCCTTCTTGCAATGGGTTATCCATGGCAAAGTATTATTGCAGTATATGCAAGTTTTTTGACGACGAAAGGTGAGAGTGAATATAGTCACTACATTTTAGTTTCTCATGCACTTGGATTCAATGTTTTTCTTTGTTTTCACAAATAAGGCAAAATATTGTACTCCCTCTTTTCAAAAAGAAGGCCAAATAGTCTACTCTACAAATTAACATAAGATTGCAAAGAAGAAATACATGATGTTAGTTAACTTAACATGATGGGGGCATCTATTGTCATATCGAGAACTAGTTAACCCTTGGAGGGTCTATTAATCATAAGAGCATACATCTTCCTAGCTCTTTTTTTGCTGACCCTGTCACTTTTCTTAAAGCTAAAAAAAGGCAGGATGCCCTACTGTGGGCCGAACTTTAATTGTCTCCATTTAAGATCCTTACCATTTCTGTTAAGCTACCTAAAGTAACACTTTCCTTTGTAGGCTAGGTACATCAATTGGTAGGTTAGGCTCATTTGCCATTTTTCTATAGAATACTGCTTCTTTCCTTTGTTGGGAGTTGGGGCTGAATATATGAATAACCACCGCATTTAATACCATGTTGTATTTACCAGCAATTAATTGTCCAATGAATATACTTACTAACCTTAATTTTATGCAGAATGTATAGGTCATGAAAACTTTTCATTGGTTTTGTGTGCAATGTGCGCTACATTGGATTAGTTAACTAGAATGCATTACCTAGAACTTCAACCTAGATTATTTTTTCTTAAAAATATCTTGATTAATGTGATCCATATTTTGCAATATTTTGGTGAATCTCCTAATTTTGAGAACTTTTCAGGATTGTGTATCATTGCCCCTTTTGTAATTTGTGTCGTCTTGGGAATGGATTGGGTATTGATTTTTTCCATTGCATGAAGTGCAACTGTTGCCTTGGCATGACATTGATAGAACACAAATGTCGAGAAAAGATACTAGAGATGAATTGCCCAATCTGCTGTGACTTCCTATTCACATCAAGTGCAGCAGTTAGAGGTCTTCCTTGTGGCCATTTCATGCATTCGGCTTGCTTTCAGGTATGATTATATAGCCACATCACAATACGCTGCACGTTTCTGATGTACGTCTCTTACCATGAGTTCTTACAAGTTTTCAATTACAGGCATACACCTGTACTCACTACACCTGTCCAATCTGCTCCAAATCCTTGGGAGATATGACAGTAAGCTACACCACTTAAATGTCAATACTGTAACTACTGTTTTTGCATTCACTATTTATGATATTTGGTTGGTTTTCCTATAGTGAATAATCCTCGTTATATTTCATGTAAACTAGAAATTTCCAAAATTCCCATGTTTGGAAACAGGCTAGTACCTTTATTCAATTGAAATTTTTTAAAAAAAAGGGGGGGGGGCGAAGGAAGAATTTGGTGATCTATTTATGATAAGCTGATCTTTTTACAGGCTATCCTCTTAGAGTTGTTCCTCATCGAGTCCTCGTTTTTATGTATGAAGGGCTCCTTTTCTTATGCTCTTTCAGACTATATGGTACCAGCCCTTAAGAGTTAATGTCGCAATGTTTTTGTTAGATGCATATGTCTAATGTTTCATGCTCTCGAACTGTCTATCCATCTGTTCTTTAGAGCATCCATTGGAGTAAACATGGGGAAGCTGTAAAATAAAATGTGTATGAATAGAGTATCTATTGGAGAAAATGAATCTTTTAGAGTATAGTATAAAGTGTGAACGAAATTTAGAAAGATGGATAAAGTATGTAGTAAATAGTGTTATAGAGTGTGCGTTTATAGTTTCGGGTGAAAGATGCTTTTCTGATAACGGATTTTTCGCATCCTCTCATTTCTCTGCAGGTGTACTTTGGCATGCTTGATGGCTTGCTGTCTGCAGAAGAGCTTCCTGAGGAATACCGGAATGTGTGTCAGGTACATCATTACGCTATTCCCGATTAAATTCGTTCTATTGGTAGAAGGATTTCAATTGCGTTGCTTGATTTGTCCAGGATATACTTTGCAACGATTGTGAAAGAAAAGGAAGATCTCGATTCCACTGGCTGTACCACAAATGCGGCTTCTGCGGTTCTTATAATACCAGAGTGATCAAGACTGAAGCAGCATCTTGTTCGACATCAAATTAACAGGCGAGATTCCCCCCTCTATCCTGGATTCTTTCTGAAATTCATTTTTGTAATCTGTAAATATTTTTCAACTCAGAGAAACATTGTGTGTAGCTATATGCTCGATTCAATAAGCCATTATTCTAGAAAAAAAATCAATAAGCCACGTAGCCGGTTCAATTTCGGCTAGCCATCCAGCTGTGCTCTCATCACTTTTGGCTAGCCACCCATTTGGCACCCACCATAAATCAAATCAAAATTCAACTCGAATTGGAAATGGAATCCAATAAAATGCATGTAGTCAGCCAAACGGGGCGTACTATGTAAGCTATTTCGTACAAATACGGTATATGCCGTCGTGCGGGGCGGGCGAGGCTTGTAAAGCTATTTTATGTGTATGCTATGAATACTCCGGCCTATCAGTAAATTTGTTTGGCCTTAAAGAACAAGTGGGCGTCGACGACGAGGCCTCCGGTGTCCCGCTATATACGGCTTGTTCTCGTGGTCCAATGGCTAGTACGCAGGGCACAATCTTTACTGATTCTTTACCGAACACTGCTCGCTAGCGCTGCGGCGGGCAAAAGCATCAGTGCATCACACACGCAGCAAAAGCAGCAGAACATGAGGATCCATGAGCCAGGGAGCTAGGGGTCACAAGCGCCTGGAAACATCAAGCCAGATCTCGCCTACTAGCTCCTGGAGCAGGTCCCGCTCGATCTGGGCGCCGATCCGAGACGCTTCCCGGGAGGAGCTCATGCCGGCCTCGACCGCGCGCTCGACATCGCACACGGCCAGGTCATCCAAGGCCCTCCCAGCCACGCCGCCGCACGCCGCAATCTCCCCCTTCACCTCGGCAGCCAGCCTCTCCTCGGTGCAACCCAGGGCAAGCTTTGAGAATGACCTGTAGCCCGAGTCACAGAGCCGAGTGCACATCGACTCCATGCACTCCATGACGAGGTCGAACGCGAGGTCTCCTAGTGGGTCCTTCGCCTCCGTGGCCTTGATGGCAGAGGTGTTCTTGGCGCTTGTGGTGAAGGTGGCGAGTGCAGACTCAAATATCTCCAGAAGGAATGTCTTGACAGGTGCTTTGGTTCTTTGTTGACCAGGCCGGCAGAAGATCGTTAGTAGCAGTTCGACAGGTGATGTGACCCTAGCAGGGTGCACCATCTTGTTGTCTTGGGCTGCCAGCTCAAACGGGTGGGCACCATGCTGCCCAAAGTTAGCTTCAGCACGCCCGGAATTTCTCTCGGTGGTTGAGCCTTGCATGCGAAATGGTGGTGTACAAGCCTTCGAGGGATGGGTGTCTTTCAGTTCAGCTTCTGTTGGTATGATTGGAAAATGTGGATGAGTCAGTTGTGTGATTCCTCAACTGTTGGGATTTCACATTTTTAGAGCATTGTGCCACATAAATGTAAGATAGTACATGTTTAGTGTGATTTTAGTTAACCTGAATTACAAAAATGAATGGCATAAAGAAACTAATTGTACACAACACAGATAACATTACTAATGGAGGTAAAAAAAAAGGAAGTTCTGTTACCTGCAGTATACTGTGGAGTTCCAAAATAGCAGTCATCATTTGCATAAGTAGACGGAAGAAACGATAAAGGGATTCCATGATTGTTGCTTCTGGATATGGATGGAGATGGATTACTAACTTCTTCATTAGCCTGCAGATGGTAGTAGCCAAGGAATTTCTTGTCAGAAAATATTTGATCAGTCATCTATACGAGTAATCTCAGTATTGCACCATGGTTGAGAACAAGAAGATAAAATTACCAACCTCATGTGTGCTACAAGTTTTATGAAATTCAACAGGTCTAGGAAGGTCCTTAAGCCCATAAATCAGGCCATCCACTATGTTGAACTGCCATAGTAATTCATCCCTCGGAGATTCTTCCATGATAGGGATAGTAGCCATCTTTTCAAACAATGGAGAGCCACCAGGAATATTTATACCTCTATTTTTTAACTCGGAAACTGATACCGCTGTATCCATACTTGATGCCTCTTGTACAACTTCCCTTAAAACCAATCCTCTTTGCGAAAAAACATTTTGGCTATCCCTACAAGAGTGTCGCATAGGACCAGTATCTGTTGGAGAACCCAGAACACTACCTGTTCTGATGGCGTTATCACCAGGCAAAGTAGTGCCCCTCTTTGTTGGTGAACTGAAAGTGAAAGAAACAATGCCCGAGTCATCACACCTGGAAACATTGCGCGACTCCACCTGTCTCCGCAAGCCATTCTTTACAGAGTTTGAACTGGTAGACTTTGGCTTCTCAGTAACCATCCCTGCACCTTTCGCAATTATCATGTCTTTCTCCATAGCTCTTGGTGTTGCAGTCTTCGGCTTCGGTTTGTTAGATCTATCACTGTGTGAGCCACCGGTTTGATGACCTTTCGTGCTCAAGTTCTTGTTTTCCACACTGCCATGTGCCATGGCCAATCTATCCATTACTTTTTCTTTGGATCTCAACGATGTACTGCTGTTCTTGCTTTTGTGCAAAGAAACAAAGTCCTTGGTCATGTTTGTCACATATTGATCCCCTCTATTTTTCTGCCTTTGGATCATATGCCGTTGATCTTCCGCTCGACAAGCTACGGGCAACACGTTCTGCTTCAGGTTATTCTGCCTAAGAGGGCCGTTGTTTCTCTGCTGAATTTTCTGGACACCTTGATTATCAGTGGTCCTCTGAGCGCTATCCTTCAATCTAGCCTTCTCGCTAGAGCTAACAGGAATGCCCTTAGTGTTTCCTTCAGGTTGCGCTTGACATGGTACGTTCTGGATCGGCCTCATAATGGAAGAATTCCTCTTAGCATTCTCTTCAGACCACTGATTAGAAGAAGAATTATGCAGTGATGAAACTCCTACATTGCGAGCACCTGACCTTGGTACATCCGCATCACACATATCCCTTGAGTATTGATCAGAAAAATTCTGTGTGCCTGCAGTGGCACTAGCCACGGCATCACTGTTGGATGAATACTCCAAACGTGCATGCCGCCGTGCAAAATGGTGATTCCTGGACTGCAAGCCAGGTTCCAGAACCTTGGCTGCCGCTTCGATCAGCCGAGCCTTGTTCCTGCTCGAAATTGACCTAGGGCTCTTCAGAGGTGAAGTTACCTTGTGCGGATGCCTCTGTGACCACAATGCCTGCGTACATGTATTGAACTGGCTGGAATTGCCATGCCGTTCGTCTATGAGCTGCCCTGGCTTTTGTTGCTTCTGATGTGAGTTGCCTGTGCTCCCATAGGTGCCAGGCAAACCTTGAGAGAAGTCATTCCGGTGATCACCGATCTCAAAGGGGTCCATTAATTCGGTTGGCCTTTGATGACTGACAGCCGGCATTGAGCTGAGGCCCATTAGCCGTGCCACCACACCCGGTGTGCACATCTCACTGCAACTATTGTCTTGGCTAGTCGGTGGCAAGTGACTGATACCATGTCCTTCGCTTTTACTCCTTGGATAGTTTACAGAATCAAGCTGAAGGAAAAGAACATGGATGAGCTAGCTAAACTTTTGACAATTACATATGGAGAGCTAAACCAAAGCACATCACAAAAAGGTGGAAAGGAGGTTAGGTAAAAGGTCGGCAAAATGCGGTGGTACTTTTGGCAATTATTATGGAGCACTAAACCTTCATATCTGAAAATCATTGGCAAGATCTCCCAAGGTCTAGAGAGTCTAACAAAGCAGTCGCATGTATTTAAAAACTTACCCATTCAACTGAACAAATGTGGACTCCATTCACCACAGAAGTCAGCAAATAATCCCACTCCCTTGTATAAAGAAAACCAACCCCATTGGAAAAATTCAGCATAACCCTGAGCTCAAGATCTTGGCTTGGGGGAAAGCAATTGAGCAAATTTTTTTGAGGCCCGGACTTTGCTGAATGTGGTTTCAGCCAGAACTCAGGAGCAGAACTCCACATCGAGATGCTGAAGTAAAAGAGAAAAGGGAGAGCTGTGCCGTACCAGGAGAGGCCTCCCCTTTGCCACGGCCGTCTTCTCGCCGCCGCCGGGTGGCTGCCCAGGCAAGTACTTCTGTGCGCGCACTGAAACGGCAAAGCCATGAAAGCCAATGAACACCCCCCATTTGCACAGCCGGGTAAAGAAGAAGAAAAGGACCCAAGAAACAAAACAAAAAAACATGGTTTTGTGTAGAGTCAGAGCAATGCACCTCCTTCCCCAGCTCCTCTCCTCTGAGAGCTAAGCTCACCTGGGGGAAGCAGCTTGTTCTTCTTGGAGGACGAGGAGAAGAGCTTCTTCTTGGCGAGCTTCTGGAACAGCGAGGCCACGCACGACGGCGCCGGCTTCTGCCGCTCGGTGATCGCCAGGCTGCCACCGCCGGCGGCGCTCGCCGGCGCGGAGGAGCCGCCGTTCCTCATGTCTCCAGCCACGCCCGCGACGAGAAGAGGGGAAAAAAAAATCAAACTGAATTCTTTCCGGGCCTAGTACAGTGCATCCGCTTCCTCTTGAATCTTGATGAGTGCCTCTCTCTTGAGGCCACTTATAATTTTTTTTAAAAAAAGGGGAAAACTTGAATTGAACGCCTCACTCTAGCGGCCAGCCGGCCACTGGGAAAAAAAAACTCAAAATAAATGGGAAAAAACCTTGAAGTGAATGCCTCTCTCTCACGCTCGACCACTTGTTACCAAAAAAAAACAAAAAAATTGAATCGGCCGCTCCTCCACAATTCATGCTCTCAAGAAGCATTAATGGCTACATCCAAATCTTCATGAGTTTGCCGAACCTCGAAGGGGATCAGCAGCAGCGCGTTTGGCCACAGCGCAAAAACAGCCATGGACGAACGCTAGGGAACAAAAGGAGAGTTCCACTATTCCAACCCTTGCTCAAGAGCCAATACATGACTGATCCATGTAATTCCTCCAGGATCAACTACAACCAAAGACTCTTCCCGACTCAAGTGTGCTCTTGTTTCACTTGTGAACCCTTGTAAAATCCGAACGATGTAGCTATATCAAACAAACAATCTGTGGTGTTTGCACGGAGGGATCTAGATCAAGAGCGCAGATGAGCCAAACATCGAGAGATTGGGAAGGAGAGGGGCTAGAGAGAGAGAGAGAGAGGGAGAGGCACTCTTGCAGAGATGAAGGGACATCTCAAGCTTTCTGTCTAGTGTGTGACTGTGTGTGTGTGATGCGTGTAGCTGGCTAGCTTAGCTGTGTCAGCGGGGGAGCTTTCTTTGCTGATTTCTCCCTCTTTTTTTTGTCAGCATAGTGTGCATACTTGGCCAGCCTAGCTGTATTTCTGCGGTTTGTTTTGTTGGACTTTGGAGTTTGGACTGGTATAATGGAAAATGATTAGTGCCTCTGCTATAAACTACACATTTTCAAAGCTTTTTTAAAAAAAGCCATGCTTCTTAATATAGCTTATGGATCGATCTTGAGATGTAGCTTATCTGATTATCTATTGAAATACTAAGCCGGAGAAATTTGAGGGCATACAGAAGTCTCAAAGTTATTGTGACTTTCCTATTTTGTTCACAAAACTTTCGTTAGTTGCTTCAAAATATTTTAAAAATGATATTAATAAGTTGAATAATTTGATTTATCAAGCACACTATCTCATCGATATGCGTATATAATCAGATATATTACATCTTGAGAACAGTTTTGTAAGTCAAAATTTAGAGGGTTACGTGCTTCACCGAGTATCCAGCTAAACAATTAAACTTTTAAGAACTTTGAGAGAGCTTCACAAAGTTTGGATGATTGCCCTTATTAAACGTGTGTAAGCGTTTTGAAAAACTAATTTGATTAATCAAAGCATTTAGCTAGGTTTTACGATCTTTTTACCTTAAAAAATAATAGTCACCGAAACGAGACCTTGTTTGTTTCAGCTTAAATTAAATCAAATAAAAATTTGTTATTTTTGTATAAGTCAAATGACCTAATACTTTGTAGTCATTTTTGTGAGTTTTAAATAGTTTTTAAAAAGTTTATAAAATATTTTTAAATAATTTTTGAACATTCAAGAGAGGCTTTTCGGGAGTTACAACTTTTTGACTAAAGTTTTTGGAGCTCTCAGCTGAAACGAACAATGCCTACGCCGTAGATAGTTGGATGTTTGGCAGTGCGTTGTGTCCTGTCGATGAGTAGGGTCAAAGTGAAGTGACGGTTGTTGCATACGGACAACCCAAGTAACTGAGCTAGAAAAGCGTTAATTTACTGCTCATCCGATAGCACCTGGAGGGCAATGCCTCCTCCTAATTTATCGAATATCGCGTCAGAAAGTTTGAGACCGACGGTGCTCCTGCTCGCATGTGCCAACAAAACAAAGCTCAAACTATATATAAAAAAAACTTTGTTTGCTACATCCGACCCTCTATGCTCACACTCTCTTTCACTATTAACTACTCACTCTATCCTTTCTAAATTTATTTCACATGTTACATTACACTTTAAAATATTTCTTTCCTTCACCAGCCACTCTATTTGAAGGTACAATATTTTAGAGTGACCACTACGGATGTTCATCATCTTAGCATTGTTCTGTGCGAGTTTTTTTTTTCTCCCTCTTATCAGTTTTCTCTTGGCTGTGGGTGGGAGTTTTTGTCCGTATCCGAGATATCCGAGTTATCCGAATTAAATAGACAACATATTTTAAAAAAGTATTTAGAGCGTTTTATTAACCTTCATTCCAAAAACAAAAATATGAGTTGTATGGGAAAAAAACTGTAATGTATATGTATCTATCCGAGCCAAAAAACTCTATCTGAATGATTCGAATACGATCCGTTTCCACCCTTAGCTGTGCCGAGTTGACTGTTTTCTTGATGGAACCGATGGAGCCCTGTCACTCGTTCAAAAAATGCGTTTTTCAAACACCTAGTGTCTCGCCATGGCATGTTATATTTATGAGATATCTGACTTTGGAACGTCAGTGTACACAAGACAACGAAGAAAAGGACTTGTTTTTTCCGTTCATATACGGCTAATCTCGAGTGCTGAGCCCACTTAATTATCAAACTAATAAATCAGATCGTTGGTCGCTAGGTCAAATGCAACCAGGGTAGGAGTATTTTAAGGGCGCCTTTCAGTTTCAGACCGACAGACATTCTTGATCTCGTGTGTATAATATATTGGCTAGTACTTAGGGCGTGTACAATGGTGCAGACGGCTACCGTCTGTAAGTGCTTTGAATATCGCACACAGACAGCAGAAGAGACAGCTCGTACAGTGGTTTGTCTATTAGGTTGTCTGTGTACTATTTAATTCATGCAAGGCCTTTATTGCTCCATATTGATTAAGCATACATTTGATCTTTGTAGCTATTTTGTTGCATGTTTAAGAATACATGGTGGATACTCAAATAAGGCACCGTAATAACTTCGTATAGCATACATTATACGAAGTTATACGAGAGAACAGTTTTGTAAGTCACTCTTGTTTCACTTGTGAACCCTTGTAAAATCCGAACGAAGTAGCTATATCAAACAAACAATTTGTGGTGTTTGCACGGAGGGATCTAGATCAAGAGAGCAGATGAGCCAAACATCGAGAGATTGGGAAGGAGAGGGGCTAGAGAGAGAGAGAGAGAGGGAGAGGCACTCTTGCAGATCTCAAGCTTTTTGTCTAGTGTGCGACTGTGTGTGCGTGATGCGTGTAGCTGGCTAGCTTAGCCGTGTCAGCGAGGGAGCTTTCTTTGCTGATCTCTCCCTCTTCTTCTTTTTTTTTTTTGTCAGCATACTACCTCCGTCCCATAATAAGTGTGCTTTAAGGTTGTTTTGAAAAAACTAAGGAGAGGTGTATGTAGTAGAGAATCTAGAGTACTTTATAGTGTGGGAAATGAATATAGAGGTATTTTATAGTGGTGGGAGAGGAATCTAGGGGCATTTATAGTAGTGGAAGAGGAATCTAGAGTTAGAAGATCACTTATTATAGGACAAGTTATAAGGCCTAGAAGGACACTTATTTTGGGACGGAGGGAGTACTGTGCATACTTGGCCAGCCTAGATGTATTTCTGCGGTTTGTTTTGTTGGACTTTGGAGTTTGGACTGGTGTGATGGAAAATGATTAGTGCCTCTGCTATAAACTACACATTTTCAAATCTTTAAAAAAACCCAAGCTTCTTATCTGATATAGCTTACGGATCGATCTTGAGATGTAGCTTATCTCATCTACCGAAATACTGAAACGGAGAAATTTGAGGGCATATAGAAGTAAGTCTGAAAAGTTATTGTGACTTTCCTATTTTGTTCACAAAACTAGTTTTGTTAGTTGCTTCAAAATATTTTAAAAATGATATTAACGACTTTCCTATTTTGTTTACAAAACTTTCATTAGTTGCTTCAAAATATTTTTAGAACAATTTGATTTATCAAACACACCATCTTATCGATATGCGTATATAATCAGATATGTTACAACTTGGGATAGTTTTGTAAGACAAAATTTAGAGGGTTACGTGCTTCACCGAGTATCCAGCTGAACGACTAAACTTTTAAGAACTTCGAAAGAGCTTCACAAAGTTTGGATGATTGCCCTTATTAAACGTGTGTAAGCGTTTTGAAAAACTAATTTGATTAATCAAAGCATTTAGCTAGGTTTTACGATCCTTTTACTTTAAAAAATAATAGTCACTGAAACGAGACCTTGTTCGTTTCAGCTTAAACTAAATCAAATAAAAATTTATTATTTTTATATAAGTCAAATGACCTAGTACTTTGTAATCATTTTTGTGAGTTTTAAATAGTTTTTTAAAGTTTATAAAATATTTTTGAAATAATTTTTTGAATATGCAGAGAGGTTTCGGAACTCTCAGCTGAAACGAACAATGCCCACGCCGTACATAAGATAGTTGGATGTTTGGCAGTGCGTTGTGTCCTGTCGATGAGTAGGGTCAAAGTGAAGTGACGGTTGTTGCATACGGACAACCCAAGTAACTGAACTAGAAAAGCGTTAATTTACTGCTCATCCGGCAGCACCTGGAGGGCAATGCCTCCTCTTAATTTTATCGAATATCGCGTCAGAAAGTTTGAGACCGACGGTGCTCCTGCTCGCATGTGCCAAAAAAAAAAAAGCTCAAACTATATATAAAAAAGTTTTTTTCTACATCATATCCTCTATGCTCACACTCTCTTTCACTGTTAACTACTCACTCTTTCCTTTTAAAAATTACTTCACATGTTATACTATACTTTAAAATATTCCTTTCCTTCATCAGCAACTATATTTAAAGGTACAATATTTTAGAGTGGCCGCTACGGATGTTCATTGTCTTGCGTTGTTCTGTGCGAGTTTTTTTTTGTTTTTTCCTATTCTCAGTTTTCTTTTGGCTGTGCCGAGTTGACTGTTTTCTTGATGGAACCGATAGAGCCCTGTCACTCGTTAAAAAAATGCGTTTTTCAAACGCCTAGTGTCTCGCCATGGCATGTTATAAATATGATATCTGACTTTGGAACGTCAGTGTACACAAGACAACGAAGAAAAGGACTTGTTTTTTCCGTTCATATACGGCTAATCTCGAGTGCTGAGCCCACTTAATTATCAAACTAATAAATCAGATCGTTGGTCGCTAGGTCAAATGCAACCAGGGTAGGAGTATTTTAAGGGCGCCTTTCAGACGGACAGACATTCTTGATCTCGTGTGTATAATATACTGGCTAGTACTTAGAAGCGATTTAACAACAAAGCTTAGATTTTAAAGGGTCACCCAATGCAAAGAAAGCGAGGGAAAAAAAAAAGAATATCTGGACAAGGTTTTTTGTACGGACAATACCCTTTCTCATGTACTGTAGCTTAACCATTACACTGTCGGTGCTATACATAAACAGATGGACAAAATTCATTAGGTGTTGTAGCTATGTACGTATATACTCTGTATGACACTCGTTTAAACCCATTAATAATTGGATCTATATAAACAACATCATACCGCGTGCTGCGGCTGTAGGAACCACAAGTGATCTAGTAGTTGCAAACAATAACTATGTGGAGCAATATTTTGCCTATGCCAAGGAGAGGAGAGAACAAGAGAATAACTATGCGCAGTTGTTATAAGAGATGCCATATCGTATATTTGATGGTGTGGATGAAAGATAAAAGGTGTGGAGAGAAAAGTTGCCGCTTCCTAGAGGCTAGCGCGCACGACAGTTGTCTCATTGGTGGAACGACGAGTTTGGCGGTGCATTCTCCTTCTCGCAGGATGCGGATGGTGACACACCCTCCCCTACAGCAGCGTAGACGATCAATAGAGAGCCTGTCCATGAAGTCAGAGAGGGGCGCGGGGGCCGTCCGACGCCCAGCGCTGGTCGTTGGATCAACGGCCAGCGTTAGATCTTGAGACAAACTTTGTTATTTTTAGAGAATAACTATGCGCAGTTGTTATAAGAGATGCCATGTCGTATATTTGATGGTGTGGATGAAAGATAAAAGGTGGAGAGAGAAAAGTTGCCGCTTCCTAGAGGTTAGCGCGCACGACAGTCGTCTCATTGGTGGAACGACGAGTTTGGCGATGCGTTCTCCTTCTCGCAGGATGCGGATGGTGACACACCCTCTCCTACAGCAGCGCAGGCGATCGATAGAGAGCCTGTCCATGAAGTCAGAGAGACGACGATTTATAAAGCTGTTATTTTGTTTCCAAGGTGCCATGTCATTTTCAGAAAGCTCGTGCTTCTTCACAAATTATAAGTGATGACTAGGGTTTTAAAAATTGATTTGGGGAAAAACTCGCGTCGATATAGGAAAACCTTGAAAAATAGGTAAAAATGGATGAATTCGAATTTAAAAAATCAAACCACCAGGCAAGTGGTTTTGGACGATTTTCGAGTGGTTTTAGTGGTTAGTTGGTCGGTTTTGTTGGCTAACTAATGAAGTTAAAAAATATATAAAAAAGGGATCTCATTAAAAGATTATAAAAAAAATCAAGGAAACTTCATAGACAATATAAGAATGTTTGAGTGAAACATGTCAAAAATTCAATTTGAGCAGTCCAATTCAACCTATTAACAAGTTGAAAATTTTTCCCATTTTATTTTAGATAAAACCCCACAATATATATGTAAGAAACATCAATCTCAGTTTTAACTTAGAACAAAATATTCTAAATGATCTTTGCCTTTTTTAGGTTTTGTAGTTTTTTCAATATTTTAAATTTGAATTTAAAAATTTAGGGCCTGAAAACCGCATGTTTTGGAAATAGCAGCTTGTGGTTTTTCACGGTTCCTCACCAGTTTCTTCCGGGTTTTGAAACACCGGTGGCGACAAAAGGCTACTAATTGTCTCTGCTTGGTGCCATGTTTTAGACAGCCGAATTTTATTTTGGATATAAGATGTGCACAAAGATAAAGCCACAAAAGATCACAACAACGTAGGCCCTGTTTGGAAGCAAAGTTTTTAAAACCATAGTTTTACGATACTATGGTTTGCTAATTGTTTTACCAAAATAACAAGGTTTTACCAAATCTCAATGAAAACGTGGTATTTCTTGAAACTACGAATTGTTTGGTTATAAAGTTTTTTATCAAAGTATTGACCATAAGTAAGGAAGAGAAGTAAAAACTTTAGTTTGCAGTGGAGTGTTCAATACTCTAAAAATTCCATGGTTTTGCCCAAAGCATGGTTTTCAAAACAAAGTGTTTTACATGGCTACCAAACACCTCATATTATAAAAATACTATGTTATTTTTAGAAACCATCGAGGTTGGGAAAGAGCTGGGAGCGCGCGTCCACGTGGCCGGGAAAAAGCGTGGAAAAAAGAGGCGCAAGCTGGATTCGAACCGTGGCCTCCACCTAGAATCTGGCCGAGCTAGCCAACCGACCAATCCACTCATCTTACTGAGAGTTGTGCGCAAAAAAATCTTTTATACGCAAAAAATTAATGGACGGTCGGATCTGCCTGTCACGCGCAATCGAACGAGATACGAAAAAACTAATCTTTTGTCAACCATCTTAATGGTAGCACGCCTTGGTTGCACATTTCACCGTCGCGTGGCACCGTACCAACCGGGAGATGCGTGCTCCTTTCTAGGATCCTTTCGTTTGGCTGGAGCGACATGTGGAACGGAGTACGTGCCATGTACTGGTACTGGTAGTCTAGTACCGTGCAGCCGCACATGTGCATGGTACAAAACTGTTGTGCATTCGCTCGTCTATGTCATGACGCATGATCATCAGGGACCATAGTAAAGCACAAAGTAAAACTGTAATAAAAAAAATGGATACGACAAATTAACGTCCTTTTCTGATTCGTTGGCGAGAGCCAAATGCTGTTCAGAAGTTTGGATGTATGCCACTGCTCATGCAGTCATGCCCTCATAACCTTAACTCTGAAAAGTGGGCACGTGTGATCAATATAATTCTTAAAATCGAATCAGAGGATAAAGGGATTTGTGTTTAACTCTGCATTGGGTATTCACTTTGAATTTTGCATGATGGAACAGATCGTATAATCAATGAATACATACGCAGAGGTGTATTTACTACTACTTAACCGAATTATTATAGCGACGATCGTTTCATCATGCATCCAGTGAGGGCATTTTGGTCGTTCAGGTAAGTTACATGAGAAACAAACAAAAGGTCAGACTATAAATGGCATTTTTAAATATAAACTGAGATTGTGTATTACCGTATTCTCAGTTAGAGAACTTTTAATGATATTTTTTAAGTTAAATATTTACTATGCCTAAATAAACGTAGATGAACATTTAGAAACGTCCAATGACCCTTGAGTCGCTCGACTCAGAGGGTGACCAGACCGACATCCCAAACCTCCTCATTACCGGCGCCCTCTCTCGTCGTCGCCGACACCAACCTGCCCCCTCCTTCCCTTCCCCTCCCCGTTTCTCCCTTCTGTTCCCCCCTTCGCTCTAATCTCTTCGCCCCTAACCTCCCCCCTCCCGCCTTCCCTCTACCTCATCTCCGATACCACCTTTACACATAGCTTGGTACCCCCCCCTTCTACATGCGGTCCCCATTCTCCACTCACATGAAATGAGCTGTGGGCCTTCGACGGCAACCTAGGAGACCGACCCCTCCACGCCACTGCTTCCCCGCAACAGCACCATGACAGGCTGAATCTAGGCACCGAGCCTCCCTCCCCTCCAGCCTCCATCGCTCCACCTGCACAAACACTGCCTCCCCCTTGCCAACACAACAACGCCCCTCCCCCCTGCGAAGCTTCGTCAATGTGGCCTCACCTTCGTAGTGATGTTCATAATCCCCTAATCCCCTTCCACTACCTTGCTTTAGGGTATTAGATAATTTTGGGTACTCAACAGATACGGGCACATAGATACACTATTGTATCTATGGCTGGGTTCGGGTTTTAGATAGGTTTTCCGGGTTGGAGGGCGTGAGCTCTGCTATATTAACGCATCAGCGGAGGCTTCCTACTTCCCCTCCCCCTTTCTTCCTTCTCTTCTTCCCCCCTTCACTCTAATCTCTTCGCCCCTAACCTTCCCCTCCCGCCTTCCCTCTACCTCATCTCCGATACCACCTCTACGCTAACCTGGTACCCTTCTTTGTACATGCAGTCCTCATTCTTCACTCACATGAAAGGAGATGTGGGCCTCAGACGACGACCGACCCCTCCACGCCACTGCTTCCCCACAAACAGCACGGCGACAAGCCGAATCTAGGCACTGAGCCTCCCTCCCCTCTGGCCTCCACCGCTCCGCTTGCACAACACTACCTCCCCTTGCCAACACAACAACGCCCCCCTCCTCTGGCTTCGCCAACGTGGCACCGCCTCCGTGGTAATGTTTGGAATTCCCTGACCCCTTCCACTACCTTGTGTTAGGGTTATACATAATTTCGGGTACTCGACAAATACGGGCACATAGATACACCGTTATATCTGTGGCTTGGTTCGGGTTTTAGATAGGTTTTCCGGGCTGGAGGGCGGGAGCTCTGCTGTGTTACCACCCATGCCCGAGTGCCCGACCCGCTGCAGCGGCCGCGGCCGCGGCCTCACACCACACGAGACACGACAGCGAAAAGCGCCGGGCTCTGACGACCGTTTCTCAGGTGTCGGTGGCGCTTTTCGCCGGGATCAGGCAACGCCGAACCACGACATGATTGGCCCTCCTGCCTGCTGCTGCCGCCGCCGTGGATGGGAACCACACGGCCGTGGAAAGACGTGGAGTCGAGTTAAACTTAAACCTGATCGCTGGATTAGGCGGCGAATAGGCAGACAGCCGAGCAGAGTGGTCCGGTCCGGCGAGGGACACTGACGCTAAGTGGAATGATGCTCATCTGCGTTCAGTTGCAGCTGGAGGGATCCCATCTGTCGGGCGTGCACATCATGTCTATAAATATACTAAATCTCAAACTTAAACATCCACTTCACCCTGTCAGTTCGGTTCGGCCGATGCGATGCAAGTATAATGCAGCCGATGCCCCTGACACACTGACACTACAGGAGTAATTACCTCGCTACCGTACCGAGATGCAGGTATCAGGTATGCTAGCTCCAATAGAAAGATGCTGCAATTCACCGACTGTGATTGGGCTACAAGTGTTCGTTTGGAGTTTGTTCAAAAAAAAGAGAGAAACAAGTGTTCGTTTGGAGGTCCAGAGCAAAGCAGCTACGTAGACAGCCCAGCCCAACCCAACCCAGAAGCAGCCTACATGCGAGGACAAATCAGGCCTGGCCCATCGCAGCCTCGGCGTCCCAGTCGCACAACTCGACAGCGGCGTGGCAAGGCGAAGCCACAAGCTCCGGTGCAGGTGGACTGGTGATCAGTGATCACTTGCCGGTGCTCTACTGCTTTTGACAAACGGGTTCTACCTATCAAACGCTCTTCATCTTCTTTCTCTTCCTTTTCCTCCTCCCTCGGACAATCTCACCACCCGCATCTCTAAACTCCTCTTCCACCATCGCCAGCGCTAGCCAAGCCACCGCCATCCGCATACAGCGCCGCCCCGGCCCCGGCTAGCCCACCGCCACTACATACAACGCCGTCTCCGCATCCACGCACCGCCTCTGCCAATGCCACTCTTGTATTTGGGCTAGTGTACATAGAAAAACCATCTGTAATGGAATGGATACAAGAGTTCAGCGTAAAAAATAATGGTGTGACAATCATTTCTTGTTTGTAATGGCAAAAGTGATAAATGACAACTTAATAATGGCATGGATGCATGAACATTACGACAGATCATACTAATTTTTAAACATAGTGAAAATGTATTCCTATTTTCAGTGAAAATATACGGATCGTTATCCTGCTGTTATAGGTTGACACGCTAAATTTGCACGAGTATATATGCGAGTGACATGTGTGTTACAGCTATATGCATGCCTAGTTTTATACTTGTGCATATTAATAGTTACACCTTTAAACGACTGTATTTTATAATATTTTTAAATATCCTTTATCAGTTTCAAGGCTCTTTGGATTTTGTTCAAAAATTTCATAGTGTAAAATAGAGTTACTCTAATTATAAATGGCAAAGGCCTATTAAAAACCACCTAGAAGGTTACTTGCTATGATTTTATATGTAAAATGTATCTCTTCGTAATTTTAAAATGAATCTATTCCTTAATAATTTAATGATTTTACACAAGATTACTCCATTTGCTCGTGTTGCAGGCAGGGAGTGTCCGGGTTCCATACACGGGCTATCGATGATCAGCTATCGCCATGAAATGCCTCTCATGATCATATACACCGATGCCGCGTCGCGTCGACCTGACCCAACGAAAATCGAGAGCGAGCAGCGCGTACATGCATGCACGTACGTGCAGGCACACGGTACGTACGTAGCATATATGGATCAACGTATCAACATAATTATATTTCCATGCATGCAAACTTGCAGGCCCAGCAGCACAGGGCTGACAAGAATGCCCAAAAATATCAGCGTGGCAAACAATTAAAATCCAGAGCTAGCAAACCTTGCGGCCTCTAATGGAGGCTGTACTACCCTGGTGTACGTACCTAGTACCAATTCGATGATCGGGTCAGAGAGACGACGCGAAAAGTCGCAGGTTTTCCTTTCATCTGTATTACTAGTAGCAAGTAAACGGGCCAGTGGCCCCGTGGACACGGAGTGCAAATCGGAAAAAAAAAATCCACATACAGCCAGTGAGGCACAGGTGAGAAAGCGAGGGCTCTGTGCTAATTTAAAGCAGGAAAAGCGGGCGTCTGGGATTCGAGCCCTGGCCGGCCAAGTGAAAGCTAGCCCAGCTAGCCAAGAGGGCAACCAACCCCAGCTAGCCAAGATGGCAACCAACCCGCGCTGCTGTGGATAGGCCGAAACATTTTGTTTTAAATGTATGGACGGTCGGATTCCATTTCATTAGAAGATCGGATGGCCGGTGTTTCTCAGACGACATGGCCTAACCGGGAGGCAGCGGGTTAGGGGCTAATTTGTAATATAGAATAGATGTGGCCTAGTCTGTAGTGAGCTGAGCTACGTACGTACGCTAAGCTAGCTCCCTGCTGCCACGATCCATGGGGCCTTTCTTTTTAGCGTATCGTGCCGTTGCGTATTATGATAGAAAATTTTGTTATTTTTATATAGCTTATATGTTGTGATAATTCGTAACGATTTTTCCGTGACTTTTAGTAATCCTTTTAAAGATAATAAAACTATTTTTTAATTATTTTTTATAATCTTTATATCTCTTTTCGAGAGCTCTCAATTTTACTAAAGTATTACGCCAACGCAATGATACGCCGAAAAGAACAAGGCCTAGGAGACGAGACTAAGGGCCTGTTTTGCAACAAAGTTTTGAAAAACCATAGTTTTGTAATACCATGGTTTGTGTTTTGCTATGACTATGAAATACTATAGTTTTTAATACCATGGTTTGTTAGCACAAGTGAGAAAACTTTGGGTTGGAGTGGAGTCTACAATACTCTAAAAAGATCATGGTATTACCAATACCATGGTTTTTAAAACAGAGTTTTTGAGGTTGCTTCCAAACACCTCATTGTTAAAATACCATGGTATTCTTCAAAACTATGATTTTGCCTCGAAACTAACTATGAAAATACTTTGTTGCCAAACAGGCCCTAAACTGTCCACATCGCGCGTGTTACTTTCTGTAAACTTTCCGCGGTGATTTGATTAACAGTTATGCCATCTAAGCTGGGACGCACAATTATAATTGAAAAGGATTTAAAAATATATACAGCAGTAATTTTTTTAAAAATATGTAGCATATTTTCACTTTTCGGTGTGACTGTGCCGCCATTCGTACTGTTGTGATGCCTCAATGCTGTGTATATTCTTCGCCGAGCAGCGTCGACCCCAGGCAAAGAGCAAGGAGGGGTCCAAAGAATCCGAAATGCCCGACCTCTTGCAGCCATTTGAGTATTTGACTCTCTCCCTTTCCTCTCTCCCTCTCTCAAGATGCAGAGTCAGAGAGAGACAGCCGTTGGGTAGCCCCCAAGAAAACACAAAGACCAGACCAGCTGCAGCGAGCAGAGCAGATGGGCCTAGGGGCAGAACGATAACGAGATGCATGCTGAGCGCAAGTACTAGGATGAATTAGCAAGATTACAATCACACCACTGTACATAGGTAGAGAAGGAAAAGAAAAAAAAGGAACGAAGAAGGTGAGAGAGAGAGAGGAGAGAGAAAAAAACATAATTTTGGGAGTTGACAAGCACGAGCACCTACCGGCTCGAAGCGACTTAGCCTAGCAGCTATAAATTCCGGCGCGGCTCATGAGCTACGACGCGACGCGATGAGCCGATGAGGTGAGGTCGCCAGGTCGGTGGGGCCTGGAGGCTGGAGGTTGGCAACTGGCGGCGCCGCCGTACGTCCTGGCCGGAGCTAGCTACTCGTCCGGCACTCGGTAGGCGTCGGCGGTGATCTCCGTCAGCCACAGCCCGGGGAAGAGGGACTGCACGAGGAGAGCAGCAGCACAGCACACGCTTGATCAGTACCGTTGTTGCACAAAGAATTTGCATTAAAACTAATAAGTAAGCTTAAAGCGTATCGAAGGGATAGATGTAAGGGTAATTGAGCGATTAATTAATTGACAAAGTGGTTTGGGAGGGGAGGGGTAGTATGGGAAATTCGCCTTACATCGAGGTGCCGCTGTACGACGCGCGGCCGCTTCCTCGGCCGCCGCCGCGGCCGGCCGGCGGTCAGCGCGTAGATGTCCTCCTCGATCTCCTCCGGCGTGAGGGATACGGAGAACGGGGCACGCTTGCGGCGCCTCGACGACGACGATGGCGACGGCGCCGCGGCGGTGGACCACGACGTCCTGGCAGCTGGGCGCCGCCGCGTGCGCTCCCGCAGGTTCCACGGCTTCGTTGCGGCGTCCACCCGCGGCTGCTGCGGGGGCGGCGGTGGAGGTGGAGGCGGAGGCGGCGGTGGCGGCCTGAGCTCGGGCTCGGACTCGGACTCGGACTCCGATTCCAGCTCTGGGCTCGCGGGCCTCGGCGGCGGCGTCGGCGGCTGACTAGGCGGGGGAACGCGGAGACGGTCGGCGGCGTCGCGGAGGTGGCCCATGAGCTTGGCCCGGAGCAGCTCGATCCCGTCGTCGTAGGGCTCCTCGCCGACGACTTCGGCAGCGGCGTCGGCGCCGCCCCGACGGTGGGACGACGAGCGGCGGCGATCGCGCGCGGCGGAGGCTCCACCGACGGGCGGCGCCACGGCGGGGAGCACAGGCATGCGGCGGGCGCGGGTTGGCTGCGGATGTGTCGCCCACGGCTCGAGGTGGCGCGTGGACGGCGCGGCGGGCGGCATGGAGGGCGGCGCCGCCGTCGCCGCCATGGCCACCGTCTCGTCAGCGGCGCGCGGGCACGCGGCCGCTCGCCGGCGCCGGCGCCGCCGAGTCGGCGAGGAGAGAGGGAGGGTAGGAGGCGAGGAGGTTTTGAGGCCACAGGGGTGGGGTCTCCCTCGCGTTTTGTTACGGTCGCACAGGGGGGTGGTGGTGTGCGTGCGTGCGTGGAGCGCGAGGGGCAAACCGGTAATTCTCCGCCCAGCTCTCGCGCCTAGGAGGTTTACGCCCTAAAGGCGAACCTTCACTGTTCCACATCCACGTCCTCTCGCATACCTCTGACTGCACCGTGGGTCCTCGTTCTCCGTGGCCCACACGTCATTGACATTGAGCATGGCGCGCGCGGACGAAGGGGATTGGGCGGGGGGCAACGTGTTGCTGCGTCCACCAAACGGGGGTGTGTGGGCGCAGCGATGTCCGTGAGGGCGAGAGGCGGGCCCACCGGGCAGGGAGCGTCCATGCAGCACGGGTCCTCGTACGTGGTGGATCATCCCATCGCCTCGGATTTTCGGCGCGGGGCCCGCGGCCCAGGCGCCGGCCTGGGTTCCTGGACCTGGTCTTCGCGCCGGTGCCGTGGACGGTCCCCACCCGCAGCCGCGGGCCCACGGCCCACCCCGGCCCGGCCCTCCGCGCTCGTCTCGTCTCGTGTCCCATCCTACTGGCTATTGTCGCCCAAAAGCTTCCCTTGCCTTGGTGCCCCGAGATTGAGGTCTATCACGAGGATGTTTGTCCCAGACTCCTGGTCAATTTGCACTTGCCCGAGCCGATGAAACAGTGACCTGAAGCCCTGAATTATGGTCACGCGGGAATAAAAACTACGCTACTCTACTAATCAAAGGCAACTCTAAATTAAGAGTTTGTTCAGAATAATTGAAATGATTGAATAGGTTAGCTAAACTAAATTGAGTTGAATGTTAAGCTGGATTTTATTAGGTTTTATTTTGTTTTTCGAAATCGGTTTGTCTTGTTGATGTTATTTTTTAAGAGTAGCTTCATGTTAAGAAAAAATAGGACTAGAAATTCTAGTCGACAAGTCTAAGCCATTTTCGATATGTTGTAAAAAATGGTCTAATCCTTCAAAAAAATGGAGAATGTGCTTAGCAAGTTTGGCTGGATGAAAAACATTGCCACGATTTCACACAATTCCAACTTCTAGCTCTCCTGCTATACCATAGCTAGCACAACATAACAAAATGTCTTTCGCAGCAAATGCCACTCGAAGCCTCTCTCCAGACCATCACGGTTTGAAGAGGTTAGAGAAGCACTTCTGAGAAGCTGTATCGTTTGGTTTAACTATACTTCATGAGTTTCGAGAAATAAATTAGTAAAGAGCTCCAATATACCGCTCGAATGATTCAGTTATCCTTTACGTTTTAACCGGACAGAATTTAGAGAGAAAAAAAGGGCTAAATAACATGTTCAAAAATAACAAGACCATGCATGTCTAATGTCTTTCGAACGGGATTAGGTTGTCCTGGCGAGGAATGATGAGGCGGCGACCGTGCGTTTGACCGGTAGCTCTCAACCTTTGTTTATCTTGCTGCTCCAAGGGAGGATGTTAATAATAAAAGAGAGGGCACGTAGCGAGGTGTGGCGCTGTCGCGCTTGGAGGTCGCGGATTCTCTCCGGCCCAGCTGGTGTAGAGCGTCGACCAATGGGCATCGTCCCAAACTTGCCTGCTTTGACGATCCACACGAATTAATGCCGGTAAACACGTGCAGAATAGGGGGGTAGAAGTGTCAATGGGGCTGATGCATGTAGAGAAAGAAAAAATCCATGAGAAATGTTTGGGCGATTTGGATAAATTTTATCCCGGCTAGAATGAATGAGATGGTCAATGGAATGGGAGTGTTTTACTTCGGAATAGCCTGGTGCAGTGGTGCCCTTGCTTTATTACCAAACCAGAAAAATGAAATGACTATAAACCATGTTTTGATTAATGTATTTATCTTATACATCCCGTTGTTATATTTATTACTAAGAAATCATGTACGCTTAAAGGCTCGATTGCGTCACACCTGTATGGTCATCGCCCGTATCCACGTGTTATTCTTATTTTAAAGCATACCTAAGCTAAGATATCACATTAATCCTAAATACTAGAAATTTTCCTGTTAATCAGAGAGAAAAGAAAAGAAAAGATCTACACCGTTGATTGCTATGTGCCCGAATTATAACGGATTAGATTAAAAGAAAGAATTGCATGTTCAAAGTTGCTTAACCTTATTCGTTCGGTCACCTTGTTTATTCAACCCCACATACGACTAACTTCAGCTTAGCCAGTATGTTCGGAGTGATCGGGCTGAATGAATAAGCTGGCTAAGCTGAAATTAGTTATATGTGGAGCACATATTATAACAACATGCATTGAAAGAGAAAATAAGATCACTATCGATTATAGTGGGGCTAGATTATAAAGACTATGATTGAATGAGAAAAATGATCTCCGCCATGGATCGTCACAGTGGGGCCAAGTTATAATGGCATAAATTAAACAAGAAAAAGATCTTCGCTATAGATTATAGTTCGGCTAGATTATAATGATCTAAGCAAAAGAAACGTGATATTGAATACAATAATTTATTCGGTAGTTTTTTTAGTCTTCTAGTTGTTTGAATTGTTTTTGTTTAAAAAATCGGTCGATGCGATTCTCTCTCTTTTTTTTGTTTTCTGAACTATGCCTGGCATTAGAATGTTGCTCGAAGAGAAGGCATCTCAACAATAGAAGTACCGAAGAACCGAACACGTAACCCATATGGGAGTACGAAATCATAAACAGTGGGATTGTGCAGCTACTGTCGCAGTTGTGCATCCACTGTTGCGAGTGAGTAAATACTGGCGAGAAGCATGCCATTAACACAAGAGAGCATTAAGAAAAGGCAGTGAGGCGAGAATTCACTTCACTGGACACAAATCATAAGATCGCAGCTTCAACTGTCAGACTCCGGCCACTATCCCGCTACCGGCCATTGGCGGCTTGGCGCACGATGAACTTCACAGAAAGCAATGCAATTCTTAAAGAAAAGAAAAGCATCGTGTTCGTAGCTAAGCACAGGTTAACGGGCAAAATAACGGTGACACGGAAGCATCGTTATGAAGCAGAACTAAATTATAATATACTGATACTCAGAGGGGGGGAAGGTATGCTAAGACCTCCGTATTCTGATAGTTTATGGAGTCGCTTTCAGCAATCAGTAGTCCAGTACTCAGGGAGCAAACATTCTGAGCACACCACAAAAATGATTGGGAAATCATGAGGTTCGGACTTGCACAATACTTTCCTTTCTCTTTTCTGGACAAAACATTGGGTTGTCATCCTGTGAATTCTCAGCACTTGAATAGTCAAAATGGTCTTGAGTCCTGACCTGGGTTGGGCTGTTTCGGTGGTAAAATGGCAAATGTGGCAACTGGCAAGATTCACCTTCAGGTGGTTTCGGTTGTTCTTTTTTTTTCTCCCTGCATTTCTGTCATCTGCTTCCTCAAAACTGATTTAACAGTCTAAACTGAATGGTAAAAGTGACCAGATGTTGCTTAGATAAAACCATGAAAGCAACATGATGCTATCTGTAACCTGTTTCAGGGATTGCCGAGGTCAACTGTGGCGCCAAGCCAAGCAATTCATGGCATTGGTAAGACGGGGAAGGACAGTATTTCTCTCTCTGACAGATGAGGTGCTGGAGGTGTGTTTCTTAGCATGATGAACAACATGAATGAAACAGAGCTGCTGGCTAGGAGCTGCAAAGATGCAAAACAAAAGGTACCAGACTGAAACTGAAACCAAATGCAGATCATTACTACAACATGCAATGCAATCAAGAGCTGATGAACAATCTATGGCAGTATTTATCACATAGAGAAATCTAAGGTTGACACACAAAAAAAATAATAATTAGGGAATACAATGCTTGGAATAGCCCTCAATCTCTCCTTTGCTTTGATGAGCTCAATGCTTGCTTCGGAAATGCATCACCTCCGGAGAGCAGCTCAGAATCCAGCCTTCTGCACCATTTCAGAATTGAAGCCAGCGTCAGGAACGTCCAAAGCAATTGCTCAAGAGATGCAGAAGTTAAATATTTAGAGACATACCTCGTTCACCTTGTACCGATCGCGGCTAACCTCCGTTAGCGAGTTCCCAGGGAAAACTGTCTGTGGCCGAGAGGAAGAACAAACTGATCAGTGATCGAAGAACTGAAAAGGATTCTGGTGAACGCAATCGAGAATCTAAACTGATCAGTGATCAGATAAACCGAAATGGATTCTGCGGACGCAATCGAGAATTTAGGATCAGTATATGCTTCGTGATACGTACGTCGATTTGGCGCTGGACGCTCTTGGGGTACTTCCTCGGTCGGCGCGGCGGCTTCCGGCCAGTGATCGCGACGAAGTCCGCCTCCACCTCCTGCCGCGAAAGCTCCACCGAGAAGCCGCGGCTCCGGCCGCCGGCGTTCATGTTCCACGGATTCCTGTGCTGCCCCGCGTCCTCCGCGAAGTCCCTCCCGGCCTTCCGGTCCCGCAGGTTCCACTGCTTCCGAGGAGCTTCCTGAGCCGCCGCCGCCGGAGCCGCAGCTCCTTTCAGCGGCGACTGGGAGGCGTCGGGTTCGGCCTGGGCTGCCGCGGCGGCGGAGGCGTTGGATTCGGAGGCGATGTCCTTGCAGAAGGCCATGGGCTTGCGGCACCCCCAGCCGGCGGGGAGGTCGAAGCTGGCGAAGAGGAGCGGGTCCCTCGATCGCGACGCGGGCGCGGGCGCCGCCGGCATTGCCGCAGGAGTTGCCGCCGGCGAGGACTCCATCGGCTTCGCTCGGCTCGGCAAGGCAAGGCAAGAACGGAAGCGAAGGGGATTAGAACCACGCAGCCAGGTTCCCAATCGCACGCACTGCTCCCCTTGCCTAATGACTATATATAGCTCGTTCGCTCGCTCGCTCGATCGCCTCCTCGATCGCCGTCGCCGTCGTCGCCGTCTCCGATCGGATTGGGGGGGAGAGGCGCGCAGGAGGAGGAGCAGCAGGAGGAGGAGGAGGAGGAGGAGGAGCGGAGGGATGGTGTGGTTTGGGTTTGCTTTGGGGTTTCGACTCGGCTCCGGCCGCGCCGGCGTGCCGCTTGCTGTCTGTGAGTTCTTCGGTTTGCTCCGCGGAATCCGGCCGCCGGGGCGGGGCCTCGTGGGTTTGATCCATCCATCCACGGCGGCGCGTGGCGAGGTCGCTCCGCCGTTGGATTGCGATCCGACGGCCGTATGATTTTCCAGAGGTATAAAGGCTTGAGGCGCGTCTCATGTATAATTTGCAAATGTGATAATTAAAAGTGATATTGTCCTTACAAAAAAAGTACGGTGTATTTTACATTTTAGCAACTCGATATATTAACCAAGTCACACGACGAGTTCGCTCTCAGTCGTTGGATTGCGATCCGATGGCTGTGCGAGAGAGGTTCAAGGCACGCTTTTCTAGTTTTGAATTTTTTTAGTTTTTTAAAATTGTTTTGTTATTTATACCAAAGAAATGATGGGTTTGTGCTTGTATAAGGGGTGATCCATGGTACATTTTAGTAGTTTTGTTTATTATTTTATCTACATCACGGCAAACAACTTTCGATTGTAATAACCATGCGCACGGGGTGAACATGTGGATAATTTTCTCTTTATAAAAAAGAACAAAAGGTTTAAAGGCTTCAGGTGTGTTTCATGTATAATTTGCAAATGCGACAATTAAAAGTGATATGGTCCTCACAAATGTATGACGTTGGATAATTTTATATTCTAGCGGCTCTATTTAGTTGTGTCATTGTTGATACCAATTTCAGTTGAAGGTAGGTATGCCAGGTGGAGCAATACGTGCTTTGCCATTTTATTTTTCTTTTTGTAAAAAGAAAGAAAAAGTGTCTGAAGCTTAGACGTGTGATTCTCATATATGAGATCAAACACTTTCACATTTATGATGTGGGTTTTACGTGTTGATATTTTATCTTTGGTGTTACGTAAGCTAAGATTCTAAAAATCTTTAACCGACCTTTCGACTTCAATTCTTGGTTTTTTAGGTTGTCTCCAACAGTAATCCCTAAATTTGGTCTCCTATAGTATATGAAGAATTGTATTGGGGAAAGAGATAGAATCCCTTTAACCCGATGATCACCATAAACCCTAAACTTCAATGCGTCTTGTTTCGGAAAATATTAATTGATGATTTGTCACTTCGAACATTCATTCAATTGAGAATACGTACGTTAGTCTAATCAGTAAAATGAGGTTCTGCTCTTTTGAAACCCATGGTGTGAGTGCTATTTGGTATTAGCCTACGTACGATAGCATGGCGTCACTGTGTGTACGTATACTTCATGATTTATATCTACATGTGAAAATTACATAAACCTCATGCTGACGGATAATCTTAGAGAGTAGTCTCGTGCCTGGTACAGTTCCAGTCTAGCAGGTTGTATTTGTTGCCAGCCGCACCATGTGAGACTTGTTTTACTCAATTACTCTCACCCTCCTAGCTCACATCATTTCTTTCCCCTTGTCTCCCTCTCTCCCTTTTCTTTCAACTAAGAATGAAGCTCAAGTCTGAAGTATCTCTTTACAACAATAACGTCTATTTGTAGTCTAAAATATAAACCCTTGTATATGTGTTTTCACCATATTGTTGTATCATAATTTTATGGTGTTAATTAAATTGTCAACCTGTTTGTCACAAGCTCTCCGCCGAGCATCACATGTCGAGGCAACAACCATAGAATAAACCATATGGCGGAAGCAAAAAAATCATTTATTAAATTACACAAAGCATCGAGGAGAAGAACAAAAATAATCCTGCCCATCGCCCTTTAAAACCTTTATCCCAAACCATCGCCCATGTACCACCACCCTTCTTTCCACATAGGAAAGAAGCTTAGTTCATTTATTACGAACTATCTTTGTATCGATGATAACTTTTGTATATAGTAGACAAAAATAGACGTCATGTACGCTCGCTTGTACCTCATGCCTATCATATCACAATTTGTCATTCCACCCATCATAGACTCTGTGCCATGCTTCCTGTGACAAGGTAGTAACCACTAAATTAATTGTACATTGGAGAAAAAACTATTAATTCATCAAAATTACACAAAAAAAGAATTGAGTTAGATATTAAAAAAATGCCATGTTCTTTCTAAAAAGAGACAAACTCCAATGAAGTGGCTGCATTTTACCTTGCTGACTAACCCCTCCTTCTTCCCTTCTTCACCGATAGCGTCGTCCTCCCCCTTAATTTCTTCTTTCCTGGCAACGGCCTTCTCCTTCTTCTCGGTATGATCCACGCACCTTCATCCCCGCCAGCTCACCTACCTGTGTCTTGGCGATGCCCTTGCCATCTTGTAGATTTGTGCCCTATCCTCCCACTACCTCGCCAGCACGTCCACCCTAATATGGTCACCATGTGCCGGATCTGTCCACCACCATCGTCCGTCCTCCTTTGACCACACCGCGGCTCTAGCGTCGCAGCCACTGCCTCACCCCCCATCCCCTAACCATCGCTACTCCGACCTCCCTCTAAGTCTGGGTAGCACGAGGAACCTACCCCAAACACTAAAGTGGTGGCAACAGGAGTGTCGAAGTTGAAGAAGACGGTGCACCAATTGTCACTACGGAGTAAGCCAACACAAATTGGTTAAAAAAAACCTCACCCACCCATCCCTGCTTTCCCCTTGCCGTATCTCCTTCCCTTCTACCATAAAAAGTTCAGTTCATTTGTTGTGGACCATCTCTTTATGGTCATACATTTTACATATATATCTTAGAAAATAAATATCAAATACCACATATGATATATTTGTGTCAGCAGGAGTTTATAGTGTTGTCAACTTGATCATCCTATGTTCTCTGTTTATAGGCCAATTTAGGCCCTTTTCTTTCTGGCTTACATTATATTGTAGTATGTCTACCGCTTAAAAATCTATCTTTTTTTTTAAAAAATATGCATTATATCATTTCATAGTCATTTTGTGGGACTTTTAGCAGTTTTTCCTTTACTTTAAAACTATTTTCTATATTTTCGAACTGTTTTTGAAGGGCATTTAACTTTTCGGATTTCAATCCTGTTTTATCCTATTTACGCATGTGCTGCGGCGGCGGCGGCGGCGGCACCACCGCCGCAACCACCAAGTCTCACCCTCACCATGGGAACAAACGAAGCCAGAGCGCGGAAAGAGCGGCCTATCAGAATTACACGAAGCAGCAGGGTCAAAATCGTAAAAAACTCTGCCCCTGGCCTTTTTTCTATCCCTCTCTTTTAAAAACCTCACCCCGCACCCCCATCGGCCATCGCCCACCTGGTTTCTTCCCCTTTTGCCTTCCCTCCCTTCAAGTTCCAGCGCTCCCGTACAACACCCATCTCTGATGGTCCTCATGGCCGCCTCCTCCGACCACCACCCCGCGCCCAAGCCGTCGCCTCCTGCGCCGGCGCATCCATCGCCGTCGCCGCCTCCCGAAGCGGCGCCCGCCCGCACCCGCCTCCACGACTTCTCCTTCCCGTCGCTCAGCTGGGGCACCCACCGCCTCCTCCGCTGCTCCAACGGCGCCTCGGCCTCCGCCTCCGCCTCCCCTCCTCAGCAGCCGAACACCCCGTCGCCGGAGAAGGAGAAGCCTCAGAACTCGGCCGCCGCCGCCGGCGCGTCCCAGCCGCAGCGGCCATGGAGCCTCCGCTCCCGCCGCTCCGCCACCACAGCACCGCCGGCCTCGGGGTCGGATGGCGCGGGGAAGGCGGCGGCGGGCCAGGCGCAGAAGCCGCCTTCTCCGCCGTTGACGGAGGCGAGGAAGAGGGGCTTGTCCGTCGCATTAACAAAGGAGGAGATCGCTGAGGATTTTCTCGCCATCCGCGGCACGCGCCCGCCGCGCCGGCCCAAGAAGCGCCCGCGACACCTGCAGCGCCAGATCGATGTAGGGATTGGAGCCCTCACCTGTCCTTCCTGATGCATAATTTTGGGTATCAGTATCTAACTCTGGTTTGTTGGTTTCGAATTGCAGGCGCTATACCCGGGATCGTCACTCGCGGAGGTGAACCTAGACTCATACAAGACCGAGGAGGTGAGATATCGTTCAATTCGTTTGGTGATGTATTATTTTCCAAGGCTGTTCTTTTCTTGATGTGCATTCTCCGTTTGCAGAGGTGATCGGCGCCTTGTGAAGCTGCAAACAGGAGTAACTTTTCAAATGCCATAGCATCTTTTGCTTTTGTCTAGGGCTGACATGTTCAACCCCTAATGATCAGAAGAACATAACTAACTATGTTGGTTCTTCTGGATTAGAGGATGGGAACTTAGGTTTGCTGTTAGTTTTGTATATAGGGATCCCTGTTTATGACCTATGTGGTTGTTAGATTGGAAGAAGTGTTCATGCTTTCCGATGTGATATCCTGGTTTGAGTATGGTTTTCTCTTGTATTAAGGGATAATCTATTAAAATTTTCGTTCTAGAAAATCTATTAAATATTCTCTTCTGTTCAGATTGCTCTATGGAATTTGTTGAGTATGATAGAACATTGTGTTTTGAAGTGTTCTTTAGGACGTTATTTACTTCTTATGATTGCCTTCTAGATTTACTGATAAAAGACTAGTAGCTAAGTTACATTGGATGGCAGACAAAAAGTCAACCTTTTTTATTCCAGTAGGACATTTCTCATATTCACTTTAATCATTTTTCATATTCAGAATGGGACATGGCTAATGTAAGAAAAGGTTAATAACCACCACGCCCTCTGAAAAATTCTGCTTAGTAAGTGGAACTCAGGCAGGGAAGAAAGCAGTTTGTTAGAAAAGGCCTCTGCATACTGTGTTAAATCTCTTGTTTCTTCATGTGTTGGGCATAAGTATATTCTTTAAGAATTATCCATATCTTTTTTTCCTGCATATAGCATCAGTTCTCTTGTTCATTTCATCATTTGTGCAATGTCCATAAATATATTATTTCAGAATTACATATCTTGCATTTCTTTTGGTCTTCAACAAATTGTGCATGCCATTTTTCTTTTCATGTGTCTTATATGTGCTGATTTGTATCTGTTATGGGGGGAGGTACCATGTTCATTTTTTGTGGTACGAAGCATATATGGATTTATGCACACCAACTTAGTCGTAAAATGGTGTTTGTTTATTAAATTAAGAACTGAACATCTGTTCATTGTTTTGGTTCTGAACTCAGATTGAGTGCTTGTCTATTTGTCCTTGAGAGTAGAACTGCTGACTGATTATATTATCGCCCTTTAAGTCATTAAAAATCCAATTTTTGGTTTGTTAGTGCAAGTCAGGCTGTACTCAAATTTGTGGTGGGCGCCAATGATATTGGAATATTTGGTTGAGAACCACCCTAAGCATGTAGCTGAGCTGATACATATATTGTTACTGTATGCAGTGCTTTTACTGAATTAAGAGTTGACTTTATAAACCTTCATTCTCACATAGTTAGATGGATAATGCCATAACGTCGCACATGACTCCATTAATTTTCCATGATGTGTCGTACTGTGCTTTATATTATTTTCACTTAGTAAAGTACTGCACTACTACTGCTGAGTCCAGACAGGCAAATTAGCACTTCTGGTCTGCTAATTGCTATGCTCTGCTTTGCTGTACTGCCAATCCAAGGACGGTGGCCAGACCACAGTTGTTGCCTTCGAGGCTTCGACATTGTCGGCTGCCTCGCTATATGGAACAGTACCAGTCGTTGATTTGGCAGGGGTTTGGATCATCGGAATTTACTCCTATTTCTATGGGTTTTTAGCTGTTTCTTGTTAAATCGCTGCGTTCCCAAAAAAAGCTCTGCTGTGGTAAGGTGTCGCCGATGGCCGTTGATCCTGAACATCGGAGGAAGATAGTTCTATATGGTCAGAGCACGATGCCTGAGCTGATACTTTCGGGGCCTGTTTGATTACCGCATGAGCCCAGCCAGGTTTGGTTGAGGCATGCAGACCCGTTGTAGCCAGGCTGAGCTCGTGCAGGCGATAGTGTTTTGTTGGGCTGCACAATCGAAGCCTGTTCCACTATGGGAAGTGTTTGATTACCTGAATAAAAATTGTGGTGGTTATGTCCTCCATCGGCCGGAGCCGTCGGAGGTCGGCGGTGGCCTCGCCTCGCACGGATTCACCGTTGTCAGACTCGCCTTGCTCGGATCCGCCGTTGCTGAACTCGCCTCTCGTAGATCCGGTCGCCGCCGGCCTCGCTTCGTGCGGATTCGCATCGCTCGGATCCAGGCATCGCTGGCCTCGCTTTGCGTGAATCCGCCTTGCGCGAATCCCCCAACAGTGGTCGTGTTACTCGTGGGATATGCTATTGCCGGCCTCTTCTCCAGCGGGATTCCGCCTTGCCCCACCGCCAGAGCTCCGTCGCCGACCTTGCCTAATTGCCGCGGCACTGTACTAGCCAGGCTCGAGGAGAACGGCCGTTGCGGGCGTGCCAAATCCGTGTTTTGAGAAAACAAGCGGTTCTCGAACTAAAATCCAAAAGAAAAGGAGTTTCCCTGAAACCTGGCCAGTACGGGGATGCTCGTCCCTGCTCTCTGCGCGGCACTGTACTAGCCAGGCTCGAGGAGAACGGCCATTGCGGGCGTTTCCCAGAAACCTGGCCAGTACAGGGATTTTGCACCACCCGGACTAGGCCTTGCGAGCTCTCCAGCCAACCAAACACACATTTGGTTGCTCACACGGGCTAGACCAGGCTTCATACGGACAACCAAACACGCCCTCAAATGCTAGATGTTCTTGCTCGTATCGGACGTTGACGAACCGAGTCTATAACCCCTTTTGAAGATGGACACATGACTTTGTCATGCTCCTTCCATTGCAAATTATTAAATCTTCACATTTGTTTTCAGGATGAATGTTGTGCTACTAATGCCTCTAACCCCTTTTAATGGTAAAAAGTTTCCACAACCCTTGTACAATGCCACTAGTATCATGGTCCATAAATTCCATTGTATCTTCCCCTATTGTATATTGCAGTAACATTTTTTTCAGCAAGGCGTTGCAGCATCTTATGTGGTTAACGTACAGTTCGCTATCGATGCTTGAATATGCAGTTTCTAATGTAGTTGTAAGGGCATTCCCAATGCTATCCTCTTTTGACCCTCATTTTACCCGCAAAACATTATAGTAGTAGGTAGGGAACAAAATATAAGAGGAAAACGTAGGGAGAGAAAGGGTAATAATAGAAAAGTGGATAAATAGGGCTGAGATAGGGGATATACGGAGGTGGCATTGGGAATGTCCTAAGGCCCTGTTTGTTTGAGCTGCAGCTTCTCTAAAAGCTGTTTCTGGGGAAAACCACAAAAAACTAGCTTCTGAGAAAAGCTCAGATCACAGTACAAATTAGGCTTTTGGCTTCTTTGAAGAGGGTTCCAAAAGCTGGATGTTTGTTTGAAACTTCTGGCTTCTGAGGCTAAAAGCTAGCTAGAAGCTCAAACAAACAGGGCCTAAGACCCTAAGTCTAGTAGCTGGCTAAGCTGGGCTTGGTGGACCCTTTTACAACCGGCCCATCCATAAAGCAGGTCACCTGATTGCTTCCATTACACATTTACACACAGACATTGTATCCAACTACAAATTACGTCAGATTTCTCCTGTTTTTGCCGTGCAGTCAAGCACTAAACTATACGGCCATCATCTATCGATACAAATTTTCTATTTGAATCTCCAGATCTGCCTGCATGCCACTATGTTTTTACTCCGTTTAGGCGTTGAGCTTGAGCTACTGTTGCACCTGTTGAGACTTGTTTACATATCACAGGCTTACAGAAACAATTAAGTTTCGGACTTAACAAGTGCAATTCAGGTAGTAACATTGCAGTGCTGCAATCGTTTTTAAGCGCTGTGGTGGGGAGCTGCAGATTAGTATTATTGTTCCGGGCATGCTCGCGTCTCATAACTCATAACTCATAAGCACCTGCTCCAGCTTCTTCTCAGTTCTCAAGGCTGCGTCCATACTCTTAACGTGCTATGATGCCTGCTGTTTCTTGCGCTAATCGGGAGGATGCAGAACGCTCTCAGGCACACACGAAACCCAAGGCTTTGCTTAGCATTTCTTATAAATGCTTTATAACACTATTGCGAACAATTTCCGTCTTTATAATTCATTCTGTATAGTCTTTTATGTCGGTCTTGAAATTTAGACTCTTTCCTCAATCTCTATATCTAGAAACTCTCTATACGGTCTCTATATATTTCAGGGATAGAAAATCTGTTGTAGAGTATCTAAATAGTGTTTTTGAGATAGGTTAAAGATTGAAATTTAGAAAACTCGCTGGTGATGCTAAGTGTTAGGATTTAGAGTCCGCTGCAAACGGCCACACAAGAACCCATGTGCAGAGAAAGGGCTCCCAGGTCTTAACGGGCCTAAAGTCCCAACTAGAGCACCGACTAAGGCCATGGGCCCACTCAACCCAAAAGACTAGCCTGGTGGGAGAGGGTGCCTCCACCTTTTAAGTTGCGCTCCTCCATCATCGATTACCGATGTGGGACTAAACCCAACAATCTCCCCCATCACACATCGGACCACTTCGTCACAACGGACAACTTCGTCCAGCGAATGTGTGGAATTAACGAAGATGAAATGGGTCAATGCCTGGCTCTGATACCACTTGTTAGGATTTAGAGCCCGCTGCAAACAGCCCACGTATGGGCCAAAACGCGAAGAAAGGGCTCCCCAGATCTTAACGGGCCTAAAGGTCCAACTGGAACAACGATTAAGGCCATGGGCCCACTCAACTCAAAAGACTAGCCTGTTAGGTGAGGGACGGCTCCACCTTTTAAGTCGTGCTCCCCCATCATCGATTACCGATGTGGGACTAAACCCAACACTAAGAGTGGTCCTGTTTTGTAAGGCCGCAACCTGCAAGTGCAGCTGAATGACTGGGACGGCTAAAATGATGGGTTCAAGAGCTTCAGAATTCAGACTCAAGAAGCTGAAACATTCAGTTCAACTCTCCTTTAACCCCTTTTCAAACCAGCTTCAAATATTCGAGCAACCATTAAAAAGATCATAAGCCATAAGCTCGCCTAATCGCCATTGATGATCCAGTATTCAGTTATCTGAAATTGGCATAACTCCCACTGCACTAGACAGGGCAAGCCATAGCAGCACTAGCCGTGCTAGAGTACACGTACTCCAGCACGACAGCTAGTACAGTACAGTCGTGCAAAGAGGCACGGGTACAGGGTACAGCACGGCGGTGTAAAAGAGAAGCCGGTACATGCAGAGAGTACAGTGGTGTTCATCGTCGCACACGCACACACCTCATGGCGATCATCTCAACTGCAGTTTTTGCGGAACAATCAACGGATCCTCGACAGTGTCGTCGTGTGAAAACCTGTGTATAAAAAGGGTCCATTTGATCTGGTTAGGGTTTCTCTACTGATGCTATGGGCAAAATCTAATTTAGGATAGACACTGCATAAAAAAAAGATCTCATTTTTAATAACAGATTGATCAGTAGAAATTCTACCGTCTGATTTCTCTCTGCATCCGTGTCTTTAATCTTGTGATTGTGTTATCGATGATCGACAACCTTATTTGACTACCTTAAAATTATAACATGCATAAACATTGCAGCAGTATGCTCCCACGTCGGTACGACGACAACAGCCAACTATCTATTTCCTGACCTCGGTCTCGGTGTATGGCTATCAAGCTCGCAATTTTTAGAGTGCAAGCGGACGGACGCATAATGCTCCTGCGCATGATAAAAAAAATAGAAAACAAAACATTTTATATCATAATACAGTCCGAAACTTTCATCTTTTGAATAATATTAAAAAACTTTATAAAAAAATCGGTTTCGCTAAATAGCAGCCCTCTATTATTTTAGTTTTAGATAAATGACTATTTTTCAGTTTATTTATACTATTTTTGAATTTAATTTTATAGTGGAAATTTAGCTATTTTGTATTGAAAATACCTTAGATACGTTACTTACACTATTTTTTAACTTTTTTGTTATTTAGTTGTTGTTTTTAGATATATCGGCCTTGTAAGTTGTTTAGGTAAGCTACGTTCAAACATTTTAGGTATATTGTTATTAGGTAACCACAGCTCTTTATTGGGCATATGGTTTTTATCAAAATGATTTCTTTTTGTTAAACACAAATATGCCATATTTTTACAGGTCATTTTGTGTGTGTGTGTGTGGGTGTGGGGGGTGGGGGGAGAAAATTGTTTTTCTGCCACTCTCTAGCGTTAGCCTTACCATTTTGCCACTTTCAACCTTTGCCTTATCATTTTGCCACTCTCTTTTCCCCCTTTCAGCTCATTTTAATTTCTTTTCCAACAAATAACCACAGAAAAAGACGGTTTTGCCCCTTAAAAATGCTGCTAGGAATACATGCTTCTTCTCCGGCCAATTAAAAACATCAAAAAGAATTTGACTCCAGAAAAGAAGAAAGGAACACCTTCAAAGAAGTTGACTCCGAAAAATAAAAAGAGTTGACTGATGTCTACACTGCATTTTTGACCCTTTTGTTGTACCCTAAAACTACATTAATGTGAAACTTATAAAGTTGATAAAAAATGTTGTCTCATTGCTGTTTTTGGTGGTGTCATACTGCTTCTCTATGATGATATTGTACACCAATTCAAGTACTGCTGTACTGTTCTGAGAAATTCACGTACTGTTGTATTGTCAGATGCCCAATTGCTATAAGACACCATTTCTCTCTAATTCGAGGAAGGGCAAAACCATCTTTTTGTGTGGCTATTTGTTGGAAAAGAAATTAAAATGAGCTGAAAGGGGGAAAAGAGAGTGGCAAAATGATAAGGCAAAGGTTGAAAGTGGCAAAATGGTAAGGCTAACGCTAGAGAGTGGCAGAAAAACAATTTTCTCCCAAAAGAATGATGAAAGGAGGAGATGATCAAAGGCGTGCCATTCCATAGAACCAATATCCTTGGACTCTCTTTATTAATGAAATGAACTTTATGGTGATTAGTCAACCATTTAAATCTTCCCGGTTGTTATTATTGTATAATTATCAATCTCTTTTCAAACGTGTATGACCCTTGTATAATGATATGTGCCACTCCTTCGTTTTAAAAATAAGCCACATAATATTTCGACACAGTCTCCAACGTAGGACTTTGACCATTATTTTTTTGACAAGATATCACCAAAAACTACAGAACTAACATAAACATGACAACATTTTTAAATATAAATCCAACTATATCACAGGCATAACACTAAACATATATACACTTAGCTTAATTATTAGTCAAAAGTTACAAACAATTTTTTGAATGCATGCACGCCTTATATTTTGAAACAAATGGAGTAACTAAATATATTGATCACAATATGGGAAGACATTATTTAATATTCTTTTATTACATAATACAACACAACTACTCCTTTCATATCACAAAAACTTGACGTCTTGGGCATCGATGCTGGTTTTACAAAATGCAACTTTGATCACTCATTATCAATGAAATTTATTTATAAACTCCACAACAAATATAATATTATGGAAGTGCTCTTCGAGATAAATATATATGTATGATTTTCATATACCCAATCTAAATAGTTTAAAAGATTTTCATAGATAAAGTTTTAAAACTTTGACTTAAGACAAGTCTAAAATATCAAGTTTTTGTGACATGGAGATAGTAAAACTTCTTTCAATCAATTACCCTTTGATTCTAGGAATAAAAATTAACATTTCACCACTAGTTGGGTTCGCTATTTTACCACTACGACTAGTTTTATATATATAGATAACCTCGTATATTAAAGAGGAATGACATATAAGTGAGAAGGTGTGGAGGCACAAACCAGGAGTTGTGCGTAAAAAAAGAGGAATCTATGGCGGTGCTACCCGCTGGCAGCGCTATTCACAGCATTTGCCATTCGGTAATTTCTTGTCCGTTGAAAATCATTTCGAGTGGAGACACAGCCGTAGAGACATCAAAGCCGCATTAGAATATATCAAAGTGGGAGTAAAAAAAAAGAAAAAAAATCAAGAACGGTAACGGTAAAAAACACACACGAATACACTACGCATGCCAAATTGCCAATATGCCATGGGCCTCTCTCCCTCTCTGCTTTTGACCGTGGAGTGAAAAGAGAGCGGTCACAAACTACTGGTACTGGCTTCTTGCTAGTTGCTACATGCTGGTGCAGGAGTCCAGCGCTAAGCCAAGTCATGCTTAAAAACAAAGCTGGAAAACTGGGTAGGAACAGGAGTAGGAACCGGGCCTGAATTTGTTTGTTTTTCCTAGCTGGCAACAGCAAGAACACCAGGCACCAACCCAACCCACACGCCCAGCACAATCCTCCTCCCCTCGCCGGTAATCACACACTAAGCATGCCATTGCCATTGCCATTGCCATCCAATCATCCCAACAACCAGGTTTCTGGCAGGACGCAGCACGTCAAGAATCCACCATGGCAGCATGGCCACTTCATCACCAAGAAAGAAAGAGGAAAAAAAAAACTTAAGAGCATGGAGAAGAAGGTTCAGGCATGGAGCAGGTGACCAGAAACGAAAATGCGGCGAGCTTCAAAATTCGAAAAGGGTTTAGGCTGTACTCGTCATATATATATGTATTTCAAAATTTGAACAGAGTGGGGAGTGGATTAGTGGAGTGTGCTTGCTACATACAGTGGTGCAGTTAGGAAGCGGAGGAACGAACCAAAGAAAGAATTCACAGACTCTGCAGCCGCTCTCTCTCTACACACTACGCTACTCTCTCTCTTGTTGCTGTGTTCGTGTGTGCTTGCCTGCTTGCTTGGCGTTCTGAGGCCCCACCGGCCAGTGGCAGAGGGCGCCGCCGGGACCCTCCAAAATCGGCGGCCTAAACCCTCGAACCCCAAAGCCCCCCACCCTTTGCGCAGTAAACTCCGCCCAGGAAGGTAACACTAGCGGCAGCGGCGGCGGCAGCAGCTCACCCCACCATGTCGCAGCATTGCATCCGCGGCAGCCGCAGGAGCAGCGGCGGCGGCGCGTCCTGGTCGATCAGGTCGTGGCCGGCGGCGGCCGCGGTGGCGGCGTCTTCGTGAAGCGGGTCGTGATCGGCGAGGAACCTTCGGATGGCGGCGAGGCCTGGGCCGCGCACGTCGCGCTCCCAGGAGGCGGACTCGGCGGCGGCGCCCGCGCCGGCGAGGCGGGCGCGGATGGCGGCGGAGGCGTCGAGGCGGCGGACGGGCCACCCCCAGGCGTCGGCCATGCGCCGGATCTTGGACACCTGGGCGGTGGCCAGGAGCCGGGTGTTGGCCTTGATGTCGTCGATCGCCGCGCCGAGGGTCTTGCGGCCGGCGAAGTACTCGCCGAGCTCGGGGACGCCGATGGCCTTGCCGAGGCCGGCGTGCGAGGCGCGCTCGGCGGCGGTGGTCGTGGCGAAGTACTCCCGGAGCTCGTCGACCATGCCGGCGCCCACCATGTCGTCCACGCGGCGGTCGAGGTACTCCGCGAGGAGCTCTTCCTCGACGTCGACCCAGAGAAGGCAGCAGGGGAACCGGAGCCCCGGGCGGAGGCGATCTGCGGCGGCGGGCGAGAAGGGGTCCCCGGCGGAGGCGTCGAAGCGGTCGGCGAGGAGGGCGTGGATGAGGGAGTTGGAGCCGCCGGCGACGACCGGCACCCGGCGCCTGGCGGCGATCGACGCGGCCGTGGCGGCGGCGACGGAGCGGAAGGCGGAGGGGGGCAGCTCGCCGGCGTCGGCGCGGACGGCGCCGAGGAGGTGGTGCGGGACGCCGCGGCGGTCGGCGAGGGGCACCTTGTTGGTGGTGACGTCGAGGCCCGCGTAGAGCTGGATCTTGTCCGCGTTCACCACCTCCCCGGCGACCTCCCGCGCGGCGTCGATGGACAGCTTGGTCTTCCCGGTGCCCGTGGCGCCAACGATCACCACCATCCTCATCCCCTCCACCCGCCTCGCCGCCGCCCCCATTCCCGCCCGCACCCGTAATGGCCTCACCGGCGACACACCCTCCACGGCTGCGGCGGCGGCCATGGTGGAGCGGCGCACGAGGGTACTAATCCTAATGGCAAGGCCGCTCATGTAGCCCCCAACCCCAACCCCAAACCCAAGATTAACCCGCCTCTGACCTCGTTTTGTCTCTTCCTAATCCCCCAGCCCTCCCCCACCCCTGCCTTTATCCGCGCGCGCACCTCCGTTTTTGCGCGCACCCGTTTGATTTTTCTCCTCCTCCTGCCGCCTATTTCACCACCGTTTTTGGCTTCTTTTCGCAGCGCCGAGATTGCTATCTCCTCCGTCTCCGTGTTGCTGGATCGTGCCGTGCGTGTACATATATATACACACCCACACGGCCACACACACACACGCAGCCAGAACGGATGCAGTGCAGTGCAGTGCTACGGCGATGGATGGGTACAATTAGCGAGTGACATGGCATGGCAATGCTGATGGATGGAGTGATGGTTGGTTGACGATGATGGCCGCGTGTTGGGGTTCGCCGACCGGCGCGGCGCTGGGTTCCCGGTTCCCGCCGAGTCGGCGGCTCGGGGCGCTTCGCTTCTACGGTGGGGGATACGGTGGGCGTCCGCCCCCATCCCGCCCCCACCGACTTGACCACCGTCCATCCAGATGCGAACAGCAGCGCTGTGTCGTCTATTCGGCTGCCGATGAATGCCGATCCCTCTCCATCGTGCTTCATCAAGTCACCTGTTGCTGAGGATCAGAGCTCCACGTTACAAGGACGCGGGGGCCGTCCGACGCCATCCGACGGCCGGTGTTAGATAAATTTTGTTATTTTTATTTTGGCATGTAAAAAAAATTAAAAAAGGTAAAAAACTGAAATATCATCTAACCAACTTTAGGCTCCACACGTATTTTATTTGGATCGGCATGACCAATATTCATTTTCATAAATGTTTTTAAAAAGATAACCTATATGTATAAATGTTGTATATCAATCTAAAAAATATGTGTGTGAATGGATATATGCATTAGAAAATATTTTTAATTTTTATTAACATTTTTTACATAGCGAAACAAAAATGACAAAATTTCTCTCAAGATCTAACATTGTCTGTTGGATGGAGATCCAACGGCCAGTGCTAGCATTGGACGGGAGGTCCGACGGCCCCCGCCCCTCGCGTCCACGTTATAATCCGATTTGATATCCAGCCAAAGATCATGTTAGGCCCCCTATAGTCAGGTTGGGTCTAGAAAAATTGGATCGGATCAGGTGAGAACCCCAGGAGCTTGATCGAGTTGAAGATCATTCAAGTTAGGCCCTTTAGAACGAGAGTGGAGAGAGGCTCCCCGTAGGTCATGGTGGGTATTAATCGAAACCAAATCCGGATGGAACTCGATCCCAAGATCCCAAACACGATTTCGTAATCCTCCGGCCTTGGTGCATCCTCGAGTTTTCTACTTTCGCCATTGCGGGGAGAGGGGAAGCATCAACATATATGCATGGAGAGGACGACGGCGGTGAGGAGCAGACCGTCTCTTTTTTCTTTTCATGGTGAGCAACCAACTCCATTCTCCTTTATCCGGGCGAGACGGGTTCAGATCAAGGTGATTTTGTAGGACCCCTGGTCCGACCCATCCAGATGGACGTAGACGAGCACTGCACGCATGGACGGACACTGCCGCAGCAAGAAAAAACGTCAAGCTAGGGTGAAGCAAGAGGCCGACGTCGTGGCCGTGTGTGTGTATGCATGGAAGGGAGCGTGTACCCGTGCCATGGATCGACTCACATCACATGGCGGCAGCGGCCGCGTTAACACGCGGCGGCGTTGCCGTGTTCCCCTGGCTCCTTGGCGGCAGCAGCGGTTGGATACTTGGATTGGGTCGCCATTGCAGCAGTGCGTGCGTACGCTTGGGCATGCAGCGTCGTGGTGGTATCAGCGGCAGTGGGCTTGTCTGGTGTCTGCTGCGCCCTGGCTACCTGCAGGATGACTCCTCATGGGGGCTCTGAAAAAGATGGCTCTCGAACAGGTGCGGAATGGGATCGAATGAGAGCTCTGCCTTGCATGCTTCACCCCTTGGCCTGCATTGGCCTGTTCTCGCTCTCTCTCTCTCTGGGTCTCTCTCACTGTGTGGGGTTCCATGTGTCCTACTGTCCTGCCCTGCTCTCCGCAGCACACACCGGTCACCGGCCCCATACCTTGCAGGATCAGCTCGTTGCCATGCTGCCCCTTGGCCCCTGCGCTCAAACACCTCTACTCCTCGGATATGCCACGGCTGCACTTCGGTTGGAACTTAGGACATGTTATCGCGCTAAAACCACCTCTAAAAGCTTCCGGAAATAACATGAATCAACGTACGTAACCAACTTTGACATGTAGATTTAATAACAATTCAAAGTGTAGTTTTACATATCTTGTTTTACCTCAATCACTTGGAGCATTCAAAGTCTAGCTCTTACAGCAGCTGGAACAGAGTCAAAGAAATTTTCTTTGTAATTAGAGATTCTCAACTTCTATATCACTTCAATTGTCTCTATGTCAATCTCTATATTTAAAGATTCTCTTACCGATTCTCTATATCTGAGATTTTGTCTCATATCTCTGTACCTTTATAAATAGGGGTATATATGGACTTTGTCGAAGAGGATGAAAATATAGGAAACGAACAGTGGCCTAGAAATTAGAGAAGAAGATATAGAGATCAAAATTCTAAGATCCTGCTACGAATCCAAATTTAAAATAGGTCATGGATTCATAGTGTGCTGTTTATATTGGTACGCGTCGTGGTCATTCTGGTATATGAAAAAAGTTTGGGTTTCACGCTTGTATGAGAATTTATACTGCAATACCGCCAAATTATGCTCTACTTTGGCATATGGGCACCACATGCATGTTATGCAAGCCACCCTTTGAATTGTGGCCACTGTGACCGAATATCAACCAGCGCTCGAGTGTTTGAAAGGGAAAAAAGAAAGAAAGAAAGAAAGAAACAGAAAGAATAAATCAATAGGTATGTTCCATATATCGTTGACAAGCATATATTTTTGTATTCTATACTCGTTAGTCGTAAGGACCAAGAACTGAGGATGTCAGCTTAGCAAGTCACTTGTAAGGCATCGAGTTTCCCTTTCAAGAACAACTTGGTAGTAATATGTGTTATCACGTATGCGACAAATTACGTCGCCGTACGTGGGGCTGTGTTCTGTCTTCAAAAACAATTCATGAATTAACTCGTCTTCAGCTCGTAATTATATTAACCTAGGAAAAAATCAATAGAGGATAAGTGTGTAGTGTTGCTTTCCTATATACCGTTTCCAGAAATTGTCACCCCCGTTAAAGTGCTGGTTTTTTTAGTCCGCTTTTTTTCCTACCGTGAAACCATCTCAAAAAGTTCTTAATAATAATACAAACAAAGTGAAGCATTTTCAAAAAAACATAATTAAAAACCTTGAAATCTAGCTTAACATTTAACTCACATCAGTTCAACTAGTTTATTCAGTTGAATCACTCTTTACATTCAATTTTTAGTCTTTTTTGTTAGCCGTATGCATGCGCCTGTGTCCAGCATGGACCTGCGCCCGTGTACGTGCGTTGCCGTGTAGGCAACAGCACCGACGCAAGGCACTGTTGCCTCAATGGCCAATACAGAGATTATTGCGTGAGATTATTTTCACGAAGGGGTTGCCGTCGACGGTCTTCACGGAATTTCGCTCCAGTCTCAACGTCCGGCCGCCTTCCGTTTCGACTGCGGGGGAGTGTTAGCCGTATGCATGCGCCTGTGTCCAGCATGGACCTACGCCCGTGTACGTGCGTTGCCGTGTAGGCAACAGCACCGGCGCCGCACATTGCCGGTTAGGCAACAGTGCCTTGCGCCTCACGTTTCCTCTTTATTTGGCTAGGCTGTTATATTAGGAATAGATGCAATCTATTGGTTGTTTTCCATCTGTTGTAAACTTCTCCTGTATATATGCCTCAATGACCAATACAGAGATTATTGCGTGAGATTATTTTCCGCTTTCATTTTTTCCAAAGGTTTTTTTTGCAAGCTAGCCTAGCTAGGGGAAAAATAAAAAAAACTAACCTAAGGTAATGAACGTTTTATAATGAACCTTTTTCGCGTAGTATAAACCAATTTTCTTGACCGTTCGTTAGCATTGCGATTTGTGTGCGCCGATTCTGTTTACATTTAGTACATTTTCCTTGAGCTATCAAGAGAGAAAAATGTACTAAACAAACAAATTTCACTTTCGTAAGAATTATTCAACAATAAAAAAGCTTAGCTCGAAGATTATCCCAACGATATCCTTTTCTCTTTCTTTTTTTCTTCACCAAGGGAATCTGGTTCCCTTCCGGCTACTCCAACAAATTCTTCTTACTGTTCCTTTTAGAAAGGAATTTTCTTTTCCATTCTCCTCAAGAAGGAATTCTCTCTCCGTCCTCTATATCATTCGTTTCGAAGGGATGCCGTTGAAAATGATAGAAAATGAAGAAAATAAATATAGGGAAAAGAAAATGGCTGGATATCAGCCAAGGTAACAGGTGCGCCACAAACCCGCTTCCATTATGAGGGGTAAATTAAAGGTTGGATAATACTACTACTTTTGTAGGAAAACACCGAGTGTATTTTTACAAATAAAATATAGGTTTTTTATTATGCTAGCTCAATGTATTAGACTCAAATAAACGAGAGATGCATGGGCGATGACTTGGCATGCATGCATGTTGACCTTTTGGACGACGACACTAGCTAGTGAAATTCTGCCGCGTACGTGCATGCCCTTGCAGAAAGAGGCTGGGCATCCGTTATGCGGAGAACATTTTCGCAAAGTCTGGGTGCCTTTTCTCGGCATCCAAGCAACAAGAAATGACAACTTGATTGATATATATATACCTCGTCGATCGTGCATGCGGTCTGAGGGCTGTGGCCCATCATTTTTTTGCACCCAATTAATCTTGCTATTCGATCGATTGGCATATGTCATGTGCAATCGATCGATCTAATTGACTCGGTATCGAGATCTTCAGGGGAGGTTAGCATCAAGCAAATAAACCGGCCGGAAAGCCTTGGTCAAAAAGGACCAGCAACTTGCACGCCATCCACGCATAATCGAGGTAGGGTATAAATCAATGGTGCAAACGGATCTGATACGGATCAGATAGCACTATTACCATATTCGCATCCATATTTTTTCGGATACGAATATGGATTCGGATACCTCTCGGATACGAATACGAATTGAATAGCATAACGAATACGAATACGGACCGGATATTTACTCAATTCGGTTGGATACGAATATCCTACAACTTTACCACATCATCGAAAAAACATGCCAACATTTATCACTTAGGCCTTACATTTGTTTCAAGTCACTTATGCTTACAAGCATGTGTGTGTGTGTGTAAATAAATATATAATCACGTTCCAGCATGACCACCATTACAATTTGGATACGGATATCCGTATCCATATCCGGTCCTTTTTTCGAAACCATATCTGTATCCATATCCGTGAAAAAAAACCCGAATAGTATCCGTATCCGTTTCCTATTCGGATACGGATAATCTGAATACGGATAGCCCATTTTTTGGATACGGATGTCGGAAAATTGGAATTATTTGTATCCATTTTGCACCCCTATAAATCATGAATCGGGGTAGCAAAACCGAACCCAGGGGAAAAAACCGTTGATTTCGGTTTTATGGTTTTTATTTCTAGGCTAACCCCTCGAAAATCAACAAAACCGCCTGAAGACAAGGACGAATCAGCCTTCCCCTATAAACTCTATTGGTTTTAGAAAAGATGCTGGCAAACGATTGATCCATTCCAACCTGATGGCAGGTTTATATAGTTTCATAAAATTTAATGTGATTTCGTATTTATATGGTTTTGTAAAGTTTCATACGGTTATGTACATTAGGAGGGCTCTACCTTCAAAATATGGTTTCTATATGGTTTGTATCATTTTCATGTGCTTTCAGTCTAGCCCGTTGGAAAACAAGCAAACGGTGGCCCATTTTCTATCTTTCCACTTAAAAAGGGCAATTTCTCACTAAAATGTGATTTGTCGAAAAAAAAATAGTACGTGTTTTCACTTAACTTTTGATTGATGTATGGAGCACACCATAACACAGGTGCACTGGTTGCGCATAGAGCGTGCCCCATGCGTTCTTAGCACGTTTCGGCGTGGTGCATGCAAAGGTTAGGGCATGGCAAGGTCTATGGACAGTGCTGACCAAGGCACGAGCATATGTGCAGTGTGCAAGATGAAGGAAGAGGCGGCGCGTCCACCATGTGGTCGATGAATTGATCATATTAAAATAATTGGATTTTGTCAACTTATTTGAAAATATAGTTTTATTTTCAAATAAGAATTCATACCAAACATTCAGAAGACAAAAATCTATTGTTTTATGAATTTTTTGGGACATCCTTAAAACAATAAATTTAAATTGATTTTTTTTATTTTAACGAGTACAACCGACGGTTTTTTTGAAAATAACACATGGTGGTTACCTCTTAACCATGGTCTTCGAGCAGTTAACGGTGGTTTTTTTTTGAGCAAAAGTTAACGGTGGTTTTTGAACTATTGAACAGAGGATGCATCCATAATCCAATCCTTTTAGCCAGTGGCTGTTTTTTTTAGCCAAACACCTTCACTCTTCACAACCATTCCTCAAAAAACTCAAATGTCATTTCTCGGAGCTAATTGGAATTTGGGATGACCATTCTTATCTCTCAAAGCCGCTTCTCAAAATTTTTAAAATTAAGATTTTCAATCAATCCGCTCTAGATCGATCGGTTTACGTGGCCAATATATGAGAGGTGATTGGAGTTCCTTGCAAAGAGAACATATACATAGAGAACATACACATAGACTAGACCCATGTAGCCATATGGACCATATGGTGATCTAATGGGTATAGATGCATGCGCCGGGGCTCTCTTTTCGCCATGGAAAGTGCGAAGCCAGCGTCGATGGATGGATCAGGGTATATTGGGTTGGGACCTGATCATTCCGCCAAAAAGGAGCCACGTACAAATTCTTGTGATGTGCCCGGCCACTCCCATGGAATCGAATAAAAAAACGTACGTACGCACGATCGAGTCTTCTCGGGCGGCGCGCGGCCACCGCGAGATTGATCGTCGCCTCATGTGCCTGTCGCTGGCATATGGTGGCCAATTCGACGTGTGTTCCAAGTACAAAGTTCAACCGTTAAAAATGAATGCATGCACACATATGTAGGACGGACGGCCACTGTGTTGCTCCTGGAAAAGAAAGTAATGATAAAATGCTCGGATGTCTCAGTTTAGATCTGATCATGGGAAGTTTGGCTCGGTCCAAAAAAACTCGGACGGACCAGTGCATCAGATCAGGCTTGGGCCTCGATCCGAAGCCCGATCGCCAGACCGGGCTCAGCAAAATGCAAATTAAGCCGTGACCGGATTTCCGAGTTTCGAGCTAGGCTCGGGCCCAAAATTGAGGCCCAAAGCACTGGGCCGAGCTTGGGTCTGGTCCCACGGGACCGGGCTTTTCCTAGCCCGGCCCGACGTTTGAACATGTCTATTTCAGTTACTTTTTCTAAAAGATTTGCCAATGGATTCTGTTTCTCGATAAGAAAATAATCCTATTGATATTGGTCATTTTTGTAGCCGTCACAAAGTAAGAATTGTGTGGAGGACAATCAATTAATGAAAAAATAGAGCATGATCTTTTCTTGTTTCTACTTTGAAAAGTCGGTAGAAGTGGTCAGCATCACACTTCTACGAAATTTGAGTCTTAAGCGCTCTCCCAAAAACCATACCAATCCAGGGCTTACCTGTTTGCTTGTCGGATTGCCATAACCATTTGAGTCTTACCGCTCTCCCAAAAAGCTCAATGTTCTTCACTCCTAAGGGCATGTACAATGCCGGAGTGGATGACGACGTGGCGAAGGACCAGAGGAGCCGCGGGCACGCCTGGGCACCATGGGAGCGCACAGAGGGAGCCACGAGCCGCCACGACGGCGGAGACGGCGAGGCAGCAGGACGACGCGGACGTCACGAAGGAGGATGAGATGGTGACGACGAGCGGAGTGGACATCGGTGTGGATATGGTAAGGTATGAACCTACACTGCACCTCCCCTCGCCATTCATCCCCTAACCAACCCTCAAATCATGCACTTGGACAAACCCTAAACCCTCAAATCGTGCCACATAACCATTAAAGCCAGCAGTTGGCTATAATCATTGGAGATGCTCTGAGAGGTTATTTCCATCGGTTATTAGTGAGTTTATCATGCAAGCTTCGCTGCTTTGGAGAGCAAGTTGCCTTTCCATTCCGCCAAACTTTTGCCAATTTTATCGAGTGGTAGTCATTCTTTCTTAGATTTTCCACTGCATGTTCTCTTGAGAAGTGCTATAATAGGGTAGATCTCACATTTGTCCATGTTCACTTCAGGCCCGAGGCGCCATTTCTGCCAATTAAGCTCCACTTCTCTTTGCCCCTTTTTACCAAGCAATTCGTTGTAAAAGTGCTCGAATTCAGTCATCTCTTCAGCATCAGTTACCACCGCCCTATCACCCAAGAGCAAGGTCCTATGCTGTTCTTCTTTTTTCCTTGGAGTTCACCTTTATGTGGAAAAACATAGTATTTGCATCACCAGCTTCAATGTAATGCAGTCTTGCCCTTTGATTTAATCTGATCCTATTGACTGCTGCTGAGTCCTTGATATTTGCATTTTAATTACACCTTGAAAATCACTTTATTCTCATCTGAATCTCTGATTTCTTGAGCCAGGTCCAGCCGCATGATCAATTCGCTTACCACCGCTATTTGCATTTTGATGTCCCCAATGTGATGACGGCTCCATTTTCTGGGCTCCTTAGCTGTTCTAGCAAGTTTAATATGCAGGTTACGCGAGGTAATTTTGGCCAGAAACATTCGAAACAGAAGCCCTTGTAATTTCTCCTTGTGACATTCCCTGACGATTGATGTTTAATACTCGTTGCAAATTGCGCGCGACGGTATCTCACAGATGCAAGATAAATATATTCTATGACTCCACTCGGAGAAAGCTCTAGTTTGCAGTTAGCACATATAAAATCCTAATCCATCCAGTAGAAACACACGCTCTTACCGGATTGCAGGGAAAAATAATTTTGTGCACACATCTCTACTTTTGCTCTCTCTCAAACACGCGTCATACAGTTAATAATAAAACAAGGTTAGGATAGGCAAAAAGATTGTAATTGAAATTTTTCTATATGTTGTGGCCAATACTTGACCAATCGATCATTGGACTGTCATGCGTGCAGCATGTGAAGCCATCTCGCATGTTTTGATTGTTTTGTCATTACCGTCATGCCCTCGAATTGGAGCAATGTTTAGCTGCCAAATGTCTATTGTTATGTGCTAATGTGCGTCGATGCATGTTTGTAGGAGAAGACTACAAAGGCGGTGCCAATTAACTCAATCGACAGGTCTCAAAGATGACGATCAAGCGTCGATCCATCTGCTAAAAAAACACTCTTAGAATAAATAATGGAAAGCTAGCATTGATGAAGTGTATATAATTGCAGATGAGGCACGTATAATGGGATCACATCACCGAGCACCCATACATGAGTTAACTGCTCTAATACAAGCACATCTCTATAGTTGTTTATATGTCAGTATTATGTATCGATCAGAGGTAGTTACATACATAAGCACATGCTAAGCACCAGGGTGGTCGAAAGCATTGATGCTACATATTAAAATAAGAACCTTATCTGTCCTACCTGGCAAGAAAAACAGTTTATATCTTTTGATAAGCGTCTCTTCGAGATTTGAACAAATTTACATATATGCATTTACAATTTGCAGAACCAATATGAGTGAGAAATATTATATGGAAACTTACTCTACAGCGCAGTCATATAAAATGCTGTTGTAATCTACATACTGTGGTAACCCAACATCTAACTCAAAATGCATAGAGATACTGTTGTTGCAATATCTCATTTTTATTATCTAAAGTAGATTGAATTTAAACTTTTAGTTTATGCATATATAGATAGAGTAAGGCTCTATTTGACTTGTAGTTTGATTTGGTTGAACCAAAATTTATTTTTTTACAGATCATTAAGTGTAACATTTTACAACGATCTCAATTTTTTTTAATAATTATCTTAGCCTTTCCATAACACTTTTTGAATGTCCTTAATTTTGACTCAATAAAATAAAACAAAACCAAATTGCGAATCAAAGAGAGTCTAGATCATGAAGTATATATGCATTTTGTTATATAATTTTTCATGTGGAATTGGTGCCTAAACAAGAAAAAACTTTCCTTGATTTCAGCCTGCTTTACACCTGATATACTCCATGATCTTCTTGTGTAAAGAGAAAACCATAACATTGGCATACCTCCTACATTACCAGTTAAGAGCCTTTCTAAGACTAGAGAATGGTTGAAGCTAACAATACACATCGAACAAAAACACACACTCTACCTTGGATCTATACAAGAAAAAAATGATTGGTCAATCAATCATACATAATTACTCACAATTGACGAGTGCTTGCGCTTGAACTGTCCATTTAAGAACGCATTGACTACTCGATCATAATTAAGAAAATTAGAAGCCATGGAAGAGAAGCACACATCAAACAAAGGTGGACAAGAGATGGGTGGAGCAGGTCAACTATTATCCATGCGAGGTCCCAGTAACAGCATACATTAATTAATTAGTCTCAGTTAATTGAGATCAGTGGAGCCGTGGATGGTATCGAGGCATGCAGCCGTCAGCATGATGCGTTGGCGTGTTCGTGCGGCGAGAGAAGACGAGCACGATCAGTGGAGCCGTCAGCACGATGCGTTGGCTCAGCCAGTCAGCTCTGGAGCGAACTGGCTTGGACCTCGCCGGGACATAATGCGTACAAACTGCAAAGTTGGCGGGTAGCAACTATAGCAAGGAGCCAAGGAGGGAGGAATTAAGATGGGATTAAGCCCTAGTTTTAAGTCGCCACTGCAACCAAAACATGTCTTAGCAGCAGCTGCTGGCTTCTTGTGGGACCCTTTTGCATGTTCTCTAGTGGTTCAGACACTGGCTGCCATCAGCTCCCTTGTCATTTTATTCTGAGGGGTCTACTCCCTCCCTCCGTTCACAAAAAAAATTGTCGTTAACTTTTGGACACGTCTTTAACAATTTGTCTTACTCAAAAAAGTTATATAAATATTATTTGTTTTGTTATGATTTGGTTTATTATGAAATGTATTTTAAGTATGACTTATATTTTTATATATTTGAATTACATTTTTGAATAAGACGAATGGTCAAAGACGCCTCCAAAAGTCAACGGTGATTTTTTTTGTGTGTGACCGGAGGTAGTATATCGTTGTGTTCGTGCCTTCGCGGTCGGTGCCAGTGGTGTGTGTTTGTGTAGCTCTATAAGCCTCTAACGCGTTAGATTAGTTGGGGTTTAGTTGTATACTTCGTCCGGTCATAAATAACAATCTTCTGAAATGTTGCAAAGTTTTGAAACTTTTAACTACGAAAAGGAAAAAATATGGGCGGTCCCTTTGAATTCTCGCATAAGTATAGATTAGGCCTTGTTATTTTAATTGAAACTAAAAGGTATCCTGAAAATTTATCATTTATAAGATAAGCGATATAGTACTTTGTAGTTATTTTTTAGACCCCATCGATGTAAAAAATGTCATTTATTTGTGACATGACTTTTCTTATACAGCGTGTGTCGTCGTCTAGGGACTCGGGAAAGAAAAGCTACACAAACGGACATTGTTTTTCTCATCTTATATTATTTTGACTTATGTACTTATCCAACTTATTTCCTAACTTTGAGTTCTTTTTATGTAGTGGAGAGTCGATCCGCTTCGTTTGACTTGTGTTTTACAGCTATTGATCAAGTCTTTGAGATTGAAAAAAATTATTTTTATTTAAATAAATATAAGCACATAGATAGGTAAGTCAGATAAAGCGAGGGGAATGGAATCAGAATCGGGGACGAGGTCCAGAGACCAGAGCATTATCCTGACCAATTTGCTCCCTCATGATGGGCCGCCTAATGGTTATATGGTACTTCCTTGTCATTTTATTTTTGGAGGACCTACTCCCTCTGGTTATAAAAAGAAGTCGCCGTTGACTTTTGAACACGCATTTGACCATTCGTCTTATTCAAAAAATTTATATAAATATTATCTATTTTGTTATGATTTGGTTTATTATTAAATGTATTTTAAGTATGACTTATATTTTTATATATTTGAACTAAATTTTTGAATAAGACGAATGGTCAAATACGTGTCCAAAAATCAACGGCGACTTCTTTTTGTGACTGGAGGTAGTATATCGTTGTGTTCATGCCTTCGCGGTCGGTGCCGGTGGTGTGTGTTTGTGTAGCTCTATAAGACTCTAACGCGTTAGATTAGTTGGGGTTTAGTTGTATATTTCATCTGGTCATAAATAACAATCTTTTGAAATGTTGCAAAGTTTTGGAACTTTTAACTACGAAGAAGGAAAAAATATGGACGGTCCTTTGAATTCTCGCATAAGTATAGATTAGGCCTTGCTATTTTAATTGAAAATAAAAGCTATCCCGGAAATTTATCATTTATAAAATAAGCGATATAGTACTTTGTAGTCATTTTTAGACCCATCGATGTAAAAAATGTCATTTATTTGGGCCTGTTTGGATCCCTTAGCAGCTAATAGTTAGCAGCTAATAGCTAATAGCTGGCTAACAATTAGCAGGTACCCTGTTTGGATCCATTAGCAGTTAGCAGGTTGAATAGTTGTTTGGGAGAGGAAAATACCCATCCTACCCTTGCTGCAATTAATACCCATCCAAGGAGAGAAAAGAGGAGCAATAAAGTAGGGGCAAAGCAGTCTTTTCATCATCTATTAGCAGCTGTTAGCAATTGTTAGCAGCCCAAAACCTGCTAATGGACTAATTGTTAGCAACCCAACCTGCTAACAGTTAGTAACAAATTAGCAGGGCCTGTTTGGATCCCTCCCTGCTAATTTTAGCAGCTAATTGTTAGTGCTAATGGATCCAAACAGGCCCTTTGTGACATTTCTTATACAGCGTGTGTCGTCGTGTCGGGACTCGGGAGAGAAAAGCTACACACACGGACAACTGCATAGCCCTGTTTTTCTCATCTTAGATTATTTTTGACTTATGTACTTATCCAACTTATTTCCTAACTCTGAGTTCTTTTTATGTAGTGGAGAATCAATCCACTTCGTTTGACTTGTGTTTTGCAGCTATTGAACAAGTCTTTGAGATTAAAAAAACAAATTATTTTTTATTTAAATAAATATAAGTAGATAGATAGATAAGTTAGATAAGGCGAGGGGAATGGAATCAGAATAGGGGACGAGGTCCAGAGACCAGAGCATTATCCTGACCAATTTGCTCCCTCATGATGGGCCTCCTAATGGGTTATATGGTACCATCCTTATTACTCCCAGCCAAGTTGCTTAATGACACATCATGCCTGCCATTGCCTGCCCCTGTACGCCCAAAAACAATGGTGCTGATTTCACTCGGAAAATGAAACAAGTTGCGCATAAAAGCACCAGAAATTGGCCAAGATAATGGGGGCAGTTGTCTGGCCGCAACTTGGCTGTTCATCCAAAAAACAAATAGTGGTACGTGTGCCTCTTATTTCCAGTGATATTTTTTTAGCGATCTCAAAGGGCCACGCCAACGTGGCGGTGGTTAATTTTTTGTGATTTCCATCTGCATGCCACGTGTCGGGATGATGCGTGGAGCTAGCTGTGGTAGCTAGACGTGGACGCGGCTTTACAGCCTGTGTTCCGGTGGGCTCCTGGTGGGCTGGTGGCGTTAGGAATCCGTAGGGAAAGCCCGCTCTTGTTGGGCCATGAGGGCCGTAAGAACGCTTAGAGTTTCGGCCTGGACGTACGGACGCAGTGGGTTTTTTTTGGGTGTTAAGGATTATCTATCTTACGAATAGAAATTATTGAGCAATAAACATAAGAGAGCAATTAAAACAACGCCAATCATATTATATAAGTTTTTATCCATAATTAGCAAAACAAATAATGGCGATAATCTTCCGATGCTAGCCATGTCAAGATGCATTTCTTATCTTTCATCAGTGTCGTAGAAATAGGTCCACTGAAAGCAATTTGTGTAAAAAGATTGTATGCATGCATTTATAAGAAATATATAATTTCGTAAAACCAAATGATTCAAGATAACGCTGTAAAACTAATTAAAAATCATTTTATTTAGTTTTGAACCCCTCTCACGAGCACTTAGCTAGACGGTCTAGCAGCGCGCTTTGCATAGCTTTTAGCTGCAAGCAAGCCTATGGTACGTTTCAATGTGCAACATGAGAGTATTGATCCATGGCCTGCAGTTCACGCCAAAAGTTGGAATTTAGGACATAGAGCATCGCCAGCAGGATCTCTATATTTCGTTCTATATATTGCTTCTTTAAATCACTATTTGTTTCCTGTATTTTTATCATCTTCAGCAGAGTCTTTATCCTCAAAAAGATATAGAGATTTTCTAGAGAGCCTATAAATATAGAGACTCTGGAGAGAGTCTATAAATTTAGAAACTGAGATAAGAGACCCTACAGAAACGTTATAGAGGTTGAGGTTATCCGCAATAGTGTTTTAGGAAATATTTTAGAGAACCTGCTAGAGATGCTCTTAGGATCTTGGATAGCATTAAAACCAAGGTTCAAAAGTGAACTAGCCAATTTGATCCTATGATCGTATGAAAAGACATAATCAATGTTAGTTAGTCAATTGGATTTATAATAGTTTGATCCTAAAACACAAGGACGGGACTACGGATCAAACGTCCTACCAGAAATTAAAAATTGGGTGCTAATGCAGTTGCCTCTAAAATGTTGCAATGTTTTGATCAAAATGTTGAAGTACTTTAAACCGAAATGTTGCAACAAATCAAATGTTGTTGTAGTAAGTTAAAGAAAATGTTGCAGTTGGCATAACCAAATGTCGCAACAAGCAGACTCAGATGTTGTAGTAGACAGAAGCGAATGTTGCAATAGGCGAACCCAGATGTTTCAGTGAGCAAAACTAAATATTGTAAGAGACAAACTCAAATATTTCAATAGGTAGAACTAAAATATTGCAATTGCCAAACTCAAATGTTTCGTAGGTAAAATCGAATGTTGTACCAAGTAGAGCTAAATTTCTTTAATAGGTAAGAACCAAATGTTGCATCAAGCAATCTCAATATGTTCCGGTGCACGGAGACGACATGGTAGCCACCAATGAGGTCAATTCAGTTGCACGGGTAAGCTACGCTAACATAAACAACGAGACAACCACCTTAAAAGTGTTTAACGAAATCAATACCAATTTTAAGTTTAGAACAATGACATAACACTTTTAAAGCTAGATTGCATACATATATGCAACTTTACTGGACTGAAAACGTAAAGTTTTAATTGTAAGGGCTAAGTAAGATTTACTATTAAATTCAGGCACAATGGTGTAATTTTTCTCAGATTCAATCCAATCCATGTTCATCTCAAGAATTGACAATATTATTTTTTTTACACAAAAATGGGCATCTCCCATATAAATAAGGACATCTAGAAAGTGCGCTCAAGCACAAAAAGGAAAAGGAAAAAGTTGGACAATCGTCCATCACCATCGTTAATTAAATTCGTTTCGTTGTAGTATATTTAGTTAACAGCTTGTTTCATGGTACATCATTTGTGGGCAGAAGTGAAAAGGAACCTCCTACCACAAGCCACCTTAATCATTACAATGTATGAACTGCAAAAAAAAGGGCAAAAATCATCATTTATACCCGACCCGGTCTTGAAAGAAAAAAGCTAAGGGAGTACAGACACCACAAACAAGAGAAGCTGCAATGAAGTCATCAAGATCCATCGGCAATCCTCTTGGCTCCTGGAACATGTCAATCTTTCAAAGTTGCACCGGGATTCCTAGAATATGAAATACTTATAAAAATGGATAAGAGATCGACATAGAGATTTAAAAGGTGAAACTTGTGTAAGGCTTCAAAAAAATCCCCAAGAGACTTTCAGACAGTCAGTGAGACTGAAGATATGACATAGGGTAATTCATGGTCGATTAATCCTGGATTCATAGTTGAATCAGCTACATATTGTTCTCAACAATCTAAGCCCCCAATAGTCGATACAAATTGGAATAGCATGCCTATTATGGTTTTGCATATGCTGTACGAGCACCTTGAAAAAGCAGTCAGACAAAAGGCAACATAACTTTTCTCTTACCACGAATTTCGAATGGACCGCAATGGTGTCCCCAATCTGTACAATTTTACATCATAATTAACAAAAATCATAATTCCGTATCACTGTCAATCTCAACGTCTCCATATTCATCTTCATCACTTGATCCATCAAAATCGTCTTGGTCCTGAACCCAATTAATTGAATAATGAATTTTTATGGTGGTTTTAAATAAGACAGAATCAGGTAAAAAAGAATGGATACCTCATCACAGCTTGCACAGGTAACAGCTGTATAATCATTGTTTTCAGAATCTGAGCTATCCCCCTCTTGTTCCTCGTCGCCCTCAATACCCTATTTTGTTTCATATCATACCAGTAGTTCATTAACCAATTAACAAGAACTTTACCTAAATAGAAGTGTTATAAGTAGTGCAGCCACGGTTATCTGCCCCACTGTCATTGCAGCATTTCAAGTGAAGCAGCGGTTGCAAACCTAAGGGGCAGTTGTTGCCTTGCTACCTAAGCGTCAAGAAATAACAATGTATATTTGTTTGCCACTCATACAGAAGTTTCATAAATTTTGAAGAAATTAGAGGGCGGTTAGGGGGCAGATGGAGCAACTGAAATGCATCTCATTAGTCATTACCCCTACAACAAATGGAGCACAATATAAAAGAAGACACCGAATGTGCTATAGTTCTGCAGTATATGTTTTTGTGCCAGCAGAATCAACTTTTATGGTCTCCAAATAATTCAATGGGGTGTTTGGTCTGACAGACCAGATGGTGATGGTGAATGGATCATCAGATCCTAGCTCTGAACTTAAGTTGCTTGCTTGGTTTGTGATCTCTCAAACTAAACACCCCCACAATCGAACCACCCAAAAAGGACGTTGCAACATAAAACATCTGTCCTAATAAACACAGAATTATTTTTGGATAATGAGGAATTACATACCAAATCTAACTTCATCTGCCTTATATTGCTTTCCAACTGAGCTATATGCTGGCTGAGGGCCTGCATGACAAGCCATGAATTTAAAGGAAATCCAAACAATGCTAAGGTCATATGCAAAAGTCTTCAATGAAAACACGTCCCAGAAAATAGGAACTCCACAACTTTCATGGTGAACTAACCTCATGCCGTTGCATTGCAACTGCCCTTTTTAATGCCTTAGCCTTTGTTAAAAGATTTCTGGGCCTTATGTTAATAGGCCTCCTGTAATTCTTTCCACGGTAAAAAATAAGTGCATATCCCTTGGGAACTCTTTCAATTGCAACTAGTATGCCCCCACTCTCATACGCTAGAAGTCGTGCTGTCTCCTCAACAAAGGACAGTGTCTTTTGCTTTGAAATCAATTTGACAACTTCCCTGTGCTTCCAATGCAAGTGCATATTTTCAATGATACCATCAAAGACACCACGAATTCCTAAAATATATAGGCAGGATAATCAGTGAATAGAAATGGTGGAGCATGTCCCAAGGTGATTGTTCAAGAAACTTACCAAGAGGCAAATAAGACTTAAGCCGCAAACCAATTCTACGGAAAACAGACCTTTCCTCATCTGTAATCATTTCTTGATCGTCAGATGGGTTGGCAAGGATCATCGAAGCTTCAATCCTTGATAGTAGCCGCTCAGCTCTATGTATTTTTGCTTGAGCCTGTGTATTTAAAGAATAAATCAACTAATTAAGGAACATGTAATAACAGTTAAATAAAACAAAGCTACGCCATAGAGAAAGGTGAGTAACGTCAACCTCATGATTTAAAAAGAAATACAAAATAAATAGCATGTCAACTGCATCAGCATGTACACCGAAATGAAATATTCAAATTAATTGCGTGCTCATTTTGCTTTTTGAAGCTATAGTTAGCTAAGAAGAACAAATAATCTTACAATGGAAAGCTTGTGTTCAAGTCTCCTGAACAGCTTTTGTTTCTCTGATCTAAAAGATGCTTCTCTCATTTCTTCTTGTTCCTTAACGGTTACTTCTCTTCCCCAGCGAGCTTGAGCCTCCTGAAATTCAGCAAGCGTACCTGCTAGAGCATGTCCATCTAAACCATCATCTGGAGATTGTGCAATGGCAATGCATCTTCTCTGTTCCTCTACATTCTGGATATCTTTTGTCAACTCCTCTCTTTCAGCCAAAGCAACTGCAACCGATGTTGGGAGGAAGTCTTTTCCACGATATATTACAATGTAATATTTATTTCGAAGAAGCAGGGTGCCCCCAGTAAGGTTCTGAATGAACGAGCCAAAAAATGATGACATTAGCTAATTTGTGGAGTGGAGGCTTTCACAGCATAAAGCAAATATAATGCATCAACATTCAACAATTCGAGAATGGATTTGTCTGACATGCTTTTCGAACTTCATGCAATGTTACGTACGAATTAAGTGCTAAAAGCATAATAAGCATTCCAAGCCATAATTTTATTCTGAACAAGTATTCAGTTGGTTCAACTTAGCTTTCAAATAAGGTTTCTTTGACATAGAATTTTGAAAAGTGATCAAGTCTGCCAATGAGAGAACAACAAGGACACGCTCAAACCTTTATTTCTTCTGCCATCAACTTATTATTCGTATTCTGGATTCCACGTTTAACAGCAATTTTTACCACCAAAGTCTTCTCCCAGAGCTTGACAATAGCAGCTGCCAAACCTTGATGGTTCCGATTTCTCCCTTCAATGAAGTTTAGCAAGCTATAAGTAGGTGTTTGCGGCCAACAAGGGTAAGCTATGACTGCGATAATGTTGAAAGCATACCTAGAGCAAAATGGCATGGAAGGTTCCTTGCTAACTTCCTCAAATTTGTTAGCTCTGCATTGGTAAGGGTCGAACGCATTCCAGTTGGAAGAATCCTAAATGGTGTTTTATAACCAGGAACTGTTTGAGGCAGCAAGTCAGCATCCACAGGTAAAATACCAGTTCCCCACCAATCCACAAAACGAGGACCCAAATCATCAAGCATTTGATTAAACTGTAGCTCTTCTTCTGTCATGTCCTCAGTACTGTGCATGCTCAATCTGTTTACACTATCACGTTGAGCAGTCAAATCCTTCCCCTGACCATCATTCTCATCAGGGCTTGAGGCACCTGGTATGAATGATGTAACATCCTCCCCTTTCATTGGCGATGAGATGCCATCCAAAGTTTGAGATTTCAGAGGCCTTTTGTAATCGCTCCCCCGATAAACCACCATTACACTTCCAGACCTCCATATGATTAATCCTCCTGTTCGCCGCTGATCAATACACACACGCATCATACAAGGAACCCATTTTCCTAGAGACAGCCAATAATTCAACATAAAACTCAAAATTATGGTGTCAAACAGAACAGCCCAGCAATTTCAATCAACACTATCAATCACTAATTTAAACAATGCCAATGCCAAAGGAGGAGTTACATAGAACAAACCTCTACAAGCTCATGAGCAGTCTTCATGTCGTGTGCAAGTTCTTCGTGGAACTTTAGCCGGACCAGCTCCGACTTCCTCCAGGCGTCGTGGATCTTCTCCGTGATAGCCTGCGTGACCCCCGCCTTGGGCACGGTAATGCGGTCGCGAAGAGTCATACCCAGCCTCCGGAGGCGCCGCAGCTCTTCATCCTCGATGGTGAGCTCGGCCAAAGTGGGCGCCCTAACCTTCCTCCTCTTAACCCCATCAACCTCCTCCCCTCTTCCCCTCGCGTCCTCCTCATCCCTCTCCCACGGGAGGACGGCATCGTCGAAGCTGGAGACGGCGAAATGGCGGTCGGGGCGCGCCCAGCTGCGGTCAAGCAGGTCGCCGAGGCGCTCGTTGCCGTCGAGGGGAGCGGTGGCCGTGGCGGCGGAGGGCTCGTCGTCGTCGGTAGCGAGGCCGAGGTTTCGGAGGCGGTGGACGATGCGGTCGATGGAGGTGGTCGGGGCGGGGGCGGGCGGCGGCGCGGCGGCGGCGGCGGGTCCCCACTTCTGCATCCATTGCGAGCCGCGGCTGGGAGCGGGAGGGGCGCGGCGGCCGTTGGAGGGGGAGGATGAGGCGGACGCGGAGGCAGCGGTGGAGGAGGAAGCGGCGGCGGCGGAGCGGGAGGTGTAGAAGAGGCGGAGCGGGAGGAAGCGGAGGTGGAGGTGGGGGCGGGAGGAGAGGCGGAAGGAGTGGTGGAGCGGGAGCTCGGAGAGCGCCATGGTGGCGGCGGCCGTGGCGTGCGGGGGTTTAGCGCGGTGGCGCCATGGATGGGGACATGGGGTTGAGGCGTCGAGCGTGTGGGTTTTTCGGGTCGTCGTGGCGGATAAGGAAACGGTTCTCGGAAGGAGGAGGTGGGGATATTTTCTCCCGCGGGGTAAGGGTTTTTTTTTTCTCAGATTTAAACGTGTTTGAATTGGCATGTTTTTACAATTTTTCAAACGGTTTTGCTGCTTCTCGACTGATTAGCTAGATTCTACCGTTAGATCTTTTATATTTCCTATAGAGAAGTTTGATCAACGGTCTAGAAAATCGACTGAGAGGTAAATAACTCTCAGGCCTCTGATGATAAGTCAGTCCCTTTTCTAAAAGGTTTTAGCTGAGAACTGTGGTTTAGTTTTCATGGAACATAGATAAATATGAATTTTTAAATTTTCTCCAAAAGAATTCATCAACTTAGGTATGTGATGTTTTATTCAGCAATCATATTTGTGAACGGAAAGTCACCGGGAAACGATCAAACTAAACAAAATTGCTTAAAAAACTGAAAAAAAAAAATTGTGGAAGTACCAATAAGCATACTCTATCTTCACAGGCCATTGCAAGCTCAAATTCATCCTATATTTAAAGCAATAAAAAATAATAAATGTTGTTATTTTGAATTTGTCATAATTTTCTCTTCCATGCTACTTCCTCTATCCAAAAATATAAGGCGTGCGCGTATTTCAAGATTCAAGCTTCTTAATTTTTGACCAATGGTTTATATGCAGCAATATGTAGATTACATCGGATTCGTATTTGAAAGTATTTTCTAGAATTTATGGCATGGGTGCCATTATAAAACAATGATTTCTCATAAATGCCTAGATTTGCATTGCCGTTGTCTTGAGCTTTTGGCGTCCATTTTGATGAAAGCCTAGATTTGAAGCGTTGACGTAGTACATAGGAGAGCTAAGCAAATCCGTGGTCATGGAAATTGTTCGTTCCAAAATTGGCGAGCCAAATCAAGAAGCCAGCGTACTGTTGGACCCTAGACATCAGCCTAAAAGGCAGCGAGGGAGGACAAGGCAGGCACCCTCTTGTACAACCTTTTTTACATCTATTTTATCCAATATCTAAATTATACAATCTGCTTACCGAGCTTTTCGCTGACGGTTTCATTCAGCCATCACATCCGACCATGGTCGAACTGTATAATAAAATCGACAAAATTTCACATATACTGTACATTCTTTGAAAGAAACCGCACCACCTGTAATGGCAAACATTACATTACCCAAAACAAAGAGGCAAACATTACATTACTAAACATTACATTACTCAATCTCTCTCACTGTATTCCACACCACGAGAGGGCCCTTCCTCTTGTGATCACACGGCCGAACCTTGCTCATTGCTCGCCCCATCATCGCCATTGCTGTGATGCTTGGGAATTGAGCTTCAAGTTCTTCGGATGCAAGTTCAGGCTTTGCTGCTAGCTTTCTATCATCTGGATCTTCATGTGGAACAGGAACATCTCCCTGGCACCACCTTCCTAACCAGGAATTAACAGTCTTTGATGGAACATGAGACCTTTCTTGGATGCTTTGGAGTTTAATCCCTTGATCCAGTACATGGTTCTCCTTGACACGGTTGACCATGTCGGAATCACTCATCTCATGATGAGACGCCATACCAAATATTCCACTTGTTTCTCCAATTTTTGATCTCTTGGAACCACGGATGTGAGGATCTGCAATATCAACCTGAAAGCGCTTGAGCCATCTGTCACTTGACTCGGTATGCCCTCGTGATTGAATTGCACCATCAGAAAGTTGATTTCTCATTCTGCTTATTTGAAATAGCATGAGATCCAAGTCCATGCTTTCTGATCCGGGCATGCAGCATCCTTGCTTACTGGCAATAGTAGCTTCGGAGGAAACATCTTGATGCTCATTATTACATAACCCATTTTCTTTATTGTGTCCCGCTGCTCCTTCCATGGACAGACTTGCCAGTTGCTCAGAGTTGGCTTTTTTTGAGCATCCATTGTTCTGTAGTACATTGTTGGTATGCAGATAATAATAAGAACATTGGCCTCCAAATATGAATTAACTGCAACAGGTCTAAATGAATAGTATGGAATAGCACTAAGATAACATGTAAGTGAGCATACAACTATACAAGGCACAAAAATAGCTAGTACAAACAAATACTGTTTTATCGATGGAACATAAGCAGAACGATCGGCAGCAAAGTTGGTGATGCAAGAGAAATTGCATGCAAGATTGCATCAACACACACACACACACTCACATATTCATTTTCATATAAATATTCCAAAAATAGTTCATTATGATTCATTGTGAGCATAAGACAGGAAGTGAAAGTGCTAATACCTTTTGTGCCATCGATGATGAAGCGATGCCTGCAAGAATTCAGGGACAAAATGTTAGTGTTTTGGTGATATGCCATTAGAACAATAAAATGTTTTGATGCAACATTCATTTGATACCATGAATTAAAACATATCTCAACACAAACAACCATGTCAAGAGGCAACCTTTTTGCTATCAATATCTGCTCAACAAATTTTTTGGTTGATATTATATCATTTCAGAGATTCTCTCACCTGCTGTGGATTTTGACACATGCTGCACATCACGGTAGAACGTTTCAGTTTTAACTGAGGGTTGCTTCTGTGCTCGAAATAAATGGCTGCCAATATTTGTGCCATACATGCAAACTCCCAAACCAGTAGATTTTTCTAAAGGCAGTGAATCTTTAGGATACACACATTGTGGTTTGGAAGATATTGTTAGCATTTCAAACAAACAAGGACCTTTACGTTTACTAGAATCTGTAAATTTGTCCATTGGATACCTCTCATGGCTTACTGCATCACCTTTACTATTTTTTGCCAATGTATTTGCAGTTGGATCAGGTAACATGTAGAAGTCAATTACATTAGCAGACGATTCCATTCTGTGTGTATTCAGGTAATGGTGCTTATCAGATAACAAATGACTTTCAACAACCCTGCCATGAGATCTATGTGATCCATGAAAATTTTCATCATCCTGCTTACTATTCTTGAAATAATTGTGTGGTTCAGTGTCAAACTCTTTACCAAGTCTAGACGCACTAACCTCATCCTTGTTACTGTTTTCCAAAAACACGAACTTCTTTTCATTAGATCCGCAGTGTGGATTCTGATTTGTATTAGCAAAGTGGTTGCTTGTAAGATGTTCATCCATTAGACAATCTGACGATGAGTGGCTGTCATCCTTACAGCAAGAACATGATTCTATAATTGGTAAATGGGTTTTTAATATTTTCCTTGCAGGATCAGAATTGAGACCGATAGGATCTTCTAGGCGAGATGTGGTGCCTGTGCCTCCTGCTGGTTTGCACTGATCAATGATCTCATCAACTATTCTATGAGTTTGATGTTCATATTCCTGAGACGAGAGTGCCACCAATTCAGAAGTAACCTTGTTTAGCTTCACAATTTGTTTTGGAACAATAAGATCGCTGCACATAGTACCAGTTGTGGGCCTTCGTTTTGGGTTGAGAATACTGTCAATTTTTTTGTTGATCTCAAACATTGGAAAATTGCTCCACTCTGAATCAAGATTGTCTGAGTTGACAGGTTTCTGAAAATCCAACGATAACTCTGAAAGCCTGCGAAAAGAAAATGCTTTTGATACTACTGTCTTAGCATATAAATTCATATCTTTCTGCTTCTTCATAATAGAACTCCGAAAATTTCCATCTCCCTGTTCAATTTCTTGTTGGTCAGGTTCTTGGCAAGCATCATGTGCCACACCCCACATATTAGAATACCATTCAGCATGCTCCACAGAAGCTCTTTCATGGTTCACCGCAACCATCAGCCTTTCAGCCATTCTGGATTTTTTAGGCTCGGAAGGTGAAGTCCTAGAATTTTTCATACAAGCCGCGTTGTTGGCATACTCCAAAGGACTACAGCTCTTGCCATCTTGGGGTTTCATATTGCTGCTTGATTTGCTCCAGTGTGCCATTCACCTGCAATGCTTCTTGTGAGATGACCCTCCAGGATCTCCTTTGTTCAAAAGAACTTGAAGGACTTCTTTCTCATTGTTTGTATTCCCAGCACACTCTAACGTGACTGACGTACAAGGGATGGAATCAAGTTTGCCTTTTCTCAAGCTCACAGTGCTAGTTGCAGCAGTTTCTGTCAAAAATTGAAGGTAAGTATAAATTTACACACTGGGCACCTAAGCAAGTTCTTAAGAAAAGGTATACGCATATCCAATAATTAATTGAACATAAAAGGGGATCAAAGTGCCATTGCTATGTAAATTTTCATATCTGAAAAAATAAAGTATAATAAAAAATATTCCGACCATAGAAAGGGCAACAGTTTTTCCAGAAGCATAAGAAATGCTTCCAAATGACAATAATGATTTGAACAAAAAAGAACGAATAATTTATGTTTATGGCTGATCAGAAGATATTTGCTTTTATAGTAAACCCACTTACCCACATACTCGATTAAAAGCTCTGAGGAAAAAGGGAAATATGCTATCAACTCTTTGGTAAAAAATATATATATACGTAGCACTCGATTTGGTGTTAAAACTAATCCACCACCAATGATATTATAGATATCTCAACTACAAAAGCTCCAAGTCACTATTTATTTAGTTGTGAAAATTTAGTATATGCGATATACAAAATACAATACAGATTTGCGTGGGCCAAACACTAGTTACTCAAAAAGTAACTAATTAAGGAGAGCAGCCCAATCAGAAACATAGATTGTAATCTCAAAAGGGATCTAAAGTGGCACTAGCACTGTTAGCTTACCATTACCGAATATCACCTGCCGCTCCTACATCCAAATACTCCAACCGACAAAAGAAAGGACCAGTGGTGAAAAGCTATTCAAACACCCTATGGCGAGATCAATAGTTGGCCTCCAGTCACAACCCAACAAGAAGCCGCCCTGAAGTAATGTTTTTTCTAGTGTGAAGCAGGGAAGTTTTCACTGGCACTGATCTGATAGATATGATCCAGTACTATACTTCCTTAAGAAAATTCCAAAGGCCAAGAAAGGAAAGTTTGTCCACACACTAAACTGATAAGTTTGTCTGATCGTTCATACATAGGGAGAACAATAATACAATGGTGTAGCAAAAAAACTCGGTGCCAATTATATACCATGATGACTGTTTCACAAAATATACTGTGGATTTATACTTAACAGAAAACTACAGTGGTGACATTTCTGAGATGAAAGTTCATATTTCAGTTGGCTGCAGGTGTGTAAGCATGAAAAGAAATTTCATGCTTTCAGCTGACAGCTATAACTGTGCTGCATCACATTTTTGCAATAATGGAATTGCTTACGGGTTCCGGCCTTTGCATCCTAAGATATACAACACAGCCCAATTGTTTTGTAAGAGAGTACTGTATCACATGTCATGCGAGCAACGGAGAAATGGAATTCCATGATTTCATCTGCAACTATAATTGCATTGCACCATGTCAAGGTGCAGCAGTGAAAAGAATCACTCCGACAACTACAAGCTTACCGTGCAGTGATATAATACGAAGAGACTGGAGTAACGCCTTGCCTCAAAATAGACAAGCTAACATGACAACGGAAATCAAGCAGAACATACAAAATCTAGAGGAAGCATGACAACGGAAATAACGGAAATCAAGCAGATCTAACATGCACAAGCAGAACAATCAAGGGAACACTCAGCTTTCAAAACAGAGAGGAAAAATCTTCATGAATTTACCTCGCAGGCGCATGTGCTCTGCATTCTACTAGTTTTAGTTGTGAGATACTGAGATCAGGATCGGAGCACGAGTTAACAACCGCTCCACCTCTGCAAAACCAGACAACATAAGAAAAGGAACGATCAGGAACCAAAGCAAAGATTTTGGCTACAAATTCTTGCTCCAAATCGCCCACGGCAAGCAGCGAAACTCCGAGCAGGCAGCACCTCACTCAATCTGCGCCGGCGGCGGCCTAGCCGCAATACGCAAACGGATCAAAGAACCCTCGCCCGCTCCTTCCCTCCCCTCGTCCCGCCCGATCCCAACTCAGCAGCTCAAAACCTCACTGCCTCCCTCCTTCCCCAGCATCCTCCTCAGGGAGGAGATATATAAGCTGTAGGCGACAAGAAGACATGGCGCGCAACAACGACCTCCTCGGTCTCCTCGCTCCTCGCCCACCAGCTCTCGCGCTCGCGCGCCAACCACTAGCCTACGTACGAGCGCCCTGGAGGGAGCAGAGCCCCCCACGCAACGCGCAGCAGAGCACCTGACGCGGTGGAATTTTTGCAAGGCGCAGCAGCGCTAGTCGTCGGAGGCATTAAAGCCGGAGGCGGATGGACGGAGCGAGCTACGGGTGGTGGGGGAGGGAGGCGGCGGTGGAGGAAAGAGGGTGGGGGGAGAAAGAAAGGACACGCCGAGCCGTTCGAAATGGCACCAACGGCACCGCGGTGTTTGGGGGAGAGAGAGAGCTGCTCCTCCTCTATAGTGTTTGACGGAGGTTTGATTCGGCCAAAACCTCCAGTCATAAAAACAAGCGGCGATTGATTTTTGTACACTGGTTTGACCATTCGTTTTATTCAAAAAGCTACGTAAGTTATTATTTATTTTGTTGTGATTTGTTTTATCATTATAGGTATTTTAAGCATGGTTTATATTTACGCATGTTTGTACGAAGTTTTTAAATAAGACGAATGATCAAAAACATGTCTAAAAGTCAACGACGACTTATTTTTATGACCAGAGGTAATATTTAAGTCTCCTGTTTAAGGAGAAACATTCTTAATCTCTCATGAAGGAGCTTGCAACTTTGCAAGTGGCCTGAATGGCTGTGAAGATTGGAGTTCACTACTCACCGGAGTAGTGAAATATTATCTCGAGTGAATTGGAGTTATACTCCTCTATGTAAGAAGTGCTCCAACAAGAAGCGCAGAAAGGGAATGCCTTTTCCGAATCTTCGGAAAAATGTTGTGTCCTCTATTTTACTTTGTGTTTTTTTTTACTTTTTTCATTCTTTATTCTTGTTTTTGGTTGCCCTTGATCATTGTGTATGCTTATGAGCAAAAAGGTTTTAATCTTGGTTTAATTTGAAGAAAAAAACTAAAAGATTAAGTACATGATTGTAGTGTTTGAGCTGAATGAATAAACTGGCTGAGCTAAAATGAATTGAATGTTAACTTGGACTTTGGGGAGTTCTTAAAATTGGGCTATTTCAGAGTAAAACTTTGCTTTAAGCCAACCACTTCTCATGCTCTAGGATTCTTTCAGTTTAGATATTGGTTTCTACAATAGCATCACTAACAACCCCCTTTATATCTTCTCTGTAAAACATTATTGACGTTACTCTATCAATCTTTCTAAAATTCCTTTACAATTTACACACATTTTTAAAAAATCCCTCCATGTAACAAACCCTCTAGCTATATCTATTATAGTATTATATAGGGCATACTCTCTATATCTGCTATAATATTATAGAATGCTTGCTGGATGCTTAAAACCATCACCAACAACCCCTCTATTAACTTTCCTAAAACACTATTGGCGGTTCCTCTATCTATCCCGGCCCACTGCAATTTACTACAATCTAAAAGCTTCATTTTCTTGAACAACCCTCTATATTTGTTACGATATTACATAGAGTCTACTTAAGATGCTAATGAGCAATAATATCTAAAAATACAGGACAAAACGGTAACTGCAAAGAAAGTTTACGCTTCAGGTAACCGTTAACTATAGATGTGCAACGACCTCGTAGTCGTAGGTAAGCTATCTCATCATCTCTAGGCTGTGCTCCTCTCATCTCTCGACACCTAAGCTATCTCACGTGCTGATTGCTGAAGGAAGACCTGAATTTCTTACCTGCATTGTTCATGGGGGCCTAGCTATGGCGTGACTGAAGTCATGATCAGCAGCAAACGGTCGTGGCCGCGAGATGAATGCGAGGCCGCGAGGGCAACGGTGGCCTAGCGAAGCACATGGCCGACGCGCCCCCCTGGATCGCGGAGAGCCCGGCACGGATGGACGGCCGTACTGGACTACTGGCACGGCCGCCGTCGCCGTCGCCTCGCGTGGTTTGCTGCATGATTTCATGTGGGTGATCGATCCATCTCGCGAGCTTCATCCCCGAATCCCAAGGCTTTTCCAGCTGCTGTTGCGCGCCATCCATTCATCCCGATAATGGCGACCCGGCTCTGCTGCTGACGGATTGATCGGCCGCCTCCACGCGATCCTTCTCGTCGCATCTGCTCGGTATGTTTGGAATATAAATATGCTACGATCAAACAGTCAAAAAATTTTATAATTGGTATAAAAATTCTTTTAATGAACTCTGCGGTTGCGCGCGTCTTCTAGGATCAGGAAAACAAAGAAAGCACTTGTTCTAACTTCTAAAAGAACAAACAAAGCACGCACGCTAGAGAGAAAATAAAAATATTTTTGCACTGATTTGGCAAATATTTGGCCAATGGTCCTTAGATTTGGCACCGCAGCCATTTACCATGCAGCGTAACTCGGACGCCTGTTCCGCACATGTTATTGCAGTTCACTCCATTTGTTCCACGATGCGCCTTAACTACAAACGAGCGGAGCTCACGCGCTTCGCGCGTGGGTGAAGCCCCGTGTGGTTTTCCAGTGCAGAGAACAACAGCGACAACATGATTGATCGGCCGCCTCTACGCGATCCTTGTCGTCGCATCTGCTCGGTATGTTTGGAATATAAATATGCTACGATCAAACAGTCAAAAAATTTTATAATTGGTATAAAAATTCTTTTAATGAACTCTGCGGTTGCGCGCGTCTTCTAGGATCAGGAAAACAAAGAAAGCACTTGTTCTAAAAAAACAAAGAAAGCAAGCACGCTAGAGAGAAAATAAAAAGATTTTGCACAGATTTGGCAAATATTTGACCATGGTCCTTAGATTTGGTACCGCAGCCATTTACCAGTGTAACTCGTACGCTTGTTCCGCACATGTTGTTGCAGTTCACTCCGTTTGTTCCGCAATGCGCTAAGAACAAATAGAAATATAGAAACATACACATTGAACTATGGATAAGTTTGCCGGAACAAATTAAATTAATTGAACCGTATGCGCTATACGAAAATGGAATTAACATGCACATTAAACTACTGAAACAAGTGAGATGTAGGGCTCGAACACACACTTTAAACCGCCGGAACAAATCAAATGAATTAAATTGTAAGAACAAAACAAATGTGTTATAAGAAATGGAATATGTATATTGAACTAATGGAACAAGTGAGATGTTGAGCTGGAACATGCAATTTAAACTGCTGAAATAAATTAAATGAATTGAATTGAATGAACAAAACAAGCATGCTATATGAAAATGGAACGTACACACTAAACTAATGGTACAAGTGAAATGCACCGCCAAAACATGCAATTTAGACTATTGGAACAAATCACCTCCATTAGTGATGGTGGGCTAGGTTGAAGCGTGCGTGCGGTAATGAATCGGGACAAAACGTCCGATCTGCTAGGACGTCAGATTATTTTGAGTGTATTAAAAAGATTAAAGTTTTTCAAATCAGCAAAAAGACGCTGCTACTGAACAAACACCAGGTCATTGTTTATTATATATGCTCTATAAATAATACGACAACACACTTAATTATATGTGAGCAACGAATTGGTCAGGCGCCCTCAACGTACTATTAGAAATGATTTCATGGTGACGCTCGAATGCGATGTATCAACTAACATTAGATATCTACATCGATCCCATTTACCTGAAAGTTTTATACCTATATTGTTAGTTTTCTAACCTCTTTAACAAAATACGTTAACCATAAAGAGAATGCGTAAACATTCTTCAGAGGAGAAAGATAGCATAAGTACTGTTGTAGGTCAAGCAACAAATAAATATCTGAATATCTAAATTCCGGCTATTATTATGTTGTTTTAGGTCTCCCCTTGAGACAATATCTTAATGTTTTTCAATTTCATGTGCAAACTCAGTATTTAGCGTTCTCTCTCTTAAGCTTTCTATTTTTGCTCTCAAGGCCCTTTTTGTGTTTGCCCTTGTTTAGTTTTCTAATTTCATTTTTTTAGTAAAACACGTGCACTCGATTAGTGTACACATGCACAGTAGATGAGCTCCATGGAGAAAAAACAGTGCAATGATAAACATAGGTGGCCCTTATTTATCACTGACTCCAATGGTCAGGAATCTTTTCTATTTTTTTTATCCGTCAATAAAAAAATAGGTTCTTTTGTATGTATTAGACAAAAATAATGTTTGTCGCCTACTGGATGGATGATCGTCTAATAAGAGGCAATGAATGGGTGCACTGACACTAACTTGAGCCAAAACGACACATAACATCCAATCGTCGGGTAAAGGTAACCTCTGTAGTCTTTTCCTCAAACAAAATAACCAAGAGTTAGATAGACATAGACAAAGTCGCCCAAGTTGACATCTACCTCGATGGTTGAGCGAAAGATCTGACGTATGAACCCACCGACCCAACCTATTATTCTCTCATGTGAATGCATGTACATTGTCATTATAGGATCCTTTTACTCGACCCTTGTACGGATGCCCATAAACGTTTTTTTTTCTTAACCACCTACTTTTTGCAAAAACAAATAAAAAATATATAGAAAAATAAAATCCGAAACCAAGGAATTTTAAATTTTTTTATTCGTTTATGCAAAATTATACGTCGGATTGAAAAAATTAGACACAAATAGATGCCGGTTGCACCTTGAATTTGCGACAGCCCTACCTGTCGCACTTTGGGCGCACGACAGGTTGGTGAGAAGACGGCGCAGGAGAACCAGGCACTAGCCGCGCCTTCAATTCGCGACATGTACTGTAGCTATAGTACCGGACACTATTCATCAAACTTCTTTTATCTATTACCACTTCATACCATATCCAACTTACACGAAACAAATTTCGAAATTCATGTAAAATCCTAAAGAACCCATTTTGCAAACTTTCAAAATTTTTAGAAAATATAAAGAAAATATAAAAAAATTAAAAATTCAAAACCGAGTGGGTCAGAGCCCAAAATAGTATGGTAGGAAGATATATGGGCTTAGTTCGCCCGTTAGGTTGTAGCGTGCCCTTGTGTGAGGCTGTGAGCTGACGTGGGCCAAATTCTATTCCTCCTCGCTCGTCGTACTGTCTGCAGATATAGGCCAAGGCCCACCAATTTGCCTCCACGGTGGGCCCTAAACGTTGCGTCTTGCCACAGGCCCACAGCCCACAGCCCTGAGCCCACGCTGCGCAACACTACTAAGCGACACCAGTCTTGTCACTCTTGGCATTAAATAAAGTATTAAACAGGACGAGCAAACGAACACCAATTCCATTCCACATCAGTTGCAGATCGAAAAAATCCAAATAAATCCATTGGAAAAAAATATATGCACGTATCGACGTCTACTTTTACAGCGAGTCAATTTATCTTCCTCCCGTCTACCTGCTCCTACCAACCGCCGCAAGACTTGGCCGAGCGAAGCCGAAGAAGGCGTCAGCGGAGGCGGTAGGCGGCGGCCGGCGGGAGCGCCGCCGTGGCGTTAAAGTAGGCGAGCGTCTCGGCCCACCGGGCGGCGTCCTTGAGCATGTGCACGGCGATGGTGTCCGGGACGAAGTCGTGGCGGAAGCAGGTCGCCGGCGAGCTCCCCCTGTAGTTGTACATCCTCGGGGCGGCGTCGTAGCGGTTCTTGGCCTTGCCGGCGAGGTTCAGCCACCGCCCCGTCCACATGTCCTCCGGCCCGTTTTGGTCGCGGCGGCTCAGCTCCGCCGCCGCCACCCACCGGACCAAGTCCCACGACAGCGCGTACCCCATCCCGGACATGAACGGCGGGAACGGGTAGAAGTTCTCGCGGTCGCACGGCATCTGGAGCCCGAAGTAGGCGTCCTCCCTCGCTGCGCCGGCGAGCGACGCCGCCAGCGCCGGCAGCCGGAGGTAGGTGTCGTCGTCGGCCTTCATCACGTAGTCGTACGGCGAAGCGGCGTAGGCGCGCGCCACGGCGGAGAAGAAGGCGTAGGTCTTGCCCCTGTCCATGTTCTCGGCAGCGCAGCCGTCGAGCACGATGATGTCGCCGTGGCGGATCACCTCCAGCTCCACCAGCACCGCGTCGTCGGGGGACGTCAAGTTGCAGAAGACGAAGCGCACGTCGACGGCGCCGCCAGCGAGGGAGGGGTGCTCCCGGGCCTGCAGCGAGTACACCGTCCGCAGCAGGTGCCGCCGCTCGTACTTCCCCGGCAGCGTCAGGATGCCGATGAGGACGCGCACGCCGGCGGCGTCGGCCGTCGGTGCACGATGCGCAACGGCGACGGCGAGGGCGTCCGTGCCGGGGCGGCCGCAGCCGCCGGAGAAGAAGGACTGGATGCGGAACTCGTTGGGGTGGACGACGAAGACGGTGAGCACGAGGAGGCCGGCGCCGAGCACGAGGAGGAGGAGGTGGGACGCGGAGAGGGGAGAGGAGGCGCCCAGGCCGAGCTGCTTGTACGACGAGGGCGCCATGGCGACGCCGCGAGAGCAAGCAAGCTGCAAACGTGGTAGAAATTACAAGACGGACGAATTAGAGCGGTGCAGCTAGCCAGCTAGTAGCGTGTGACGACTTCGGGAGCTGAATAATTGAGCCGGTTTTGGGTGATGACTGCATAGTGGTGACTTGGTCATGACACTCGTGAGTTCTGATTGGTTGTCAGCGCAATAGCGTCCAGGGTTATATATCCATCAACCAGACAGCATAAGTAGAGTTCAACTCGAAAGCTTTATATGAGCTTCTAAACATGTATATGTCTACGTATGGTTTGATGTTATGAGAAGTGTATAATTTAATTATAAAAAAAATCGTATATAACTTATTTAGTATTGAGTTGTTCAGGAGACAAATATATAATGCAACAAGTATGTACAGATAATCCAACAAAAGTAAACACAAGTAAATTATTTGGTATTAAGTACTATTAACAACCTTTTCCAGATGTTCCCTGCACGCAGGTTCTTAAGTGCAGTAGTGGGAACGTGTAAATCAATCAGCTAAAAACGATGCCACCGGAGGCCATTAGATACGTATAAAAATATACGAATGAGCAAAGGTACGCGCCAGCGTCTTGAGACCAAATCAGAATGAAAAAGAACATGATAGTATGTACATAGCAAATGGAGAAACAACATTGGCACACTGCAATCAGGCAAAAAAAGAGTTGTATGGCTAAAGCAATATATTAAGGCAGTATTCCAAACAAAACCATCGTGCAAAGCAGATCCTCTTCCACAGTACTGATGACCTCATTAACAAAGCAAAGGATAAAAAATAGCAGTAAATAAAACATAGGACCAGGCAGACAATATATGCCTCCAAACAGTCAAAATCTTGACAGCATTACAATGTATCCGCCATTAAGAATCCTAAGCCTTTCTAAAGTTTAAACATCTAGACTGCGTAGCCGAACGAATGGATCTTGTAGACCCTGATAGTTCCATCAGTGTATCCTGCGTAGAGTGTACTTCCATCCGCGCTCCAGCTCAAGCTCGTGCAGTAAAGCATCTGTACAAATATACCGGTGGTCAAAACAAGCACTAAAAAAAGAAATAAAATTTTAGGCCCCCTTTGATTCTCAGTTTTAGTTTAGTTTTGATTATAGTTGAAAAAGATGATGGCATTTGAAAAAGATAAACAAATTATTAAAAAACATTTTTGAGATCTTTGAGAAAAACCCTATGGTCTCGAAAAAAATTATTTCAAAATATTACAATGAACGCTCTGTACAAAAATACCAAACCAAGAACTAAATTAAAAACATGTTCTTGTCAGCTTATCCTATTTGACTTATTTGCTTATTATCTAACTTATTTCTTAACTTTGAGTGCTTTTTGAGATAAATCAAGAACCAGGTGCGTTTCGTTTGACTTGTATATTTTAGAGCCCTTGGAAAAGTCTTCGATATAGAAAAAAATGGATTCAAAAAATACATATTATCTTAAAATAAACAGAGATAAGTAAATATAAAAATAAGTCCAGTAAGTCAAATAAGCTGACAAGAACAGTCCCTAAAACAAGGAATCCAAAGTGTACAGTTAATGAGAACAGCACAAAACAGCATAGAATGATTTAAAGAAATATCATCACTAGCAATAATTCAATTTAATTGCAAAGTTGATGAGAATACCACAAAACAGCATATAATGATTTAAACAAATATCATGACTAAAATGAACAGGCATCATCCTATTCCTAGTTCATTTTAATTGCAAAAAACAGGTCACAATGTAACAAACAATTGCTCGGATGAGATAATCTAAAATGAACATTGGCATCATCCTATTCCTAGAATATTTTTCACACATATACAAACAATCTAATAAATTTTGCCATATCATACTCTATGCGGAAATCCAAAAGTAAAAAAGCAAATAAACAGCTATGATCCTGAGCACCAAAAGCCCATCTATCCCACCCACTAAAACACTATTCATGCCACTAGTCATGAGACATCTATATTAATAGCAAGGGCTACAATCAATAGGTAAAGATAAGCGATTAGTCTTGAAATTAATATAGACGACCATCATGTAACAAGAGCAATCAGTACAGATTTTCCTCAAAAGAACATCAATACAGATATTTACCCAAGCAGAATTCGCTGTAGAGCACCAAACATAACCAGTTTGATAGAGCTGAAAAGCTTGGCAAGATTAAAATATGAAAAATCAAGGGCTTAAAAATATTATTAAAAATAGTTTTGATATATTTGAGAAGAACCACTAAGAACCCCCACAAAAAAATGCCCTGTACAAAAATGACAAACTTTTCTTAATACAAAAATGGCTAATTTTCAAGCTGTAGAAGTTAGTTTAAGCCAGAAAGAAGAAGGTAAATTCAAATGTTTGATACAACATCATTGAGAATAGACAACAGATTCCAGATCTAATGAGGTGTAACACTATATAGATGCTGACAGAATTAGGTAAATACCCATGGAAAAAAAACATTTTTTTAAAAAACAGTGAAACCGCAAAACTGCAGCCAGAGCTTGTACGTGGTGTAGACGCTTTTACTCCCATTGCACTCTTTAAATTTTGCATTTACTCCCATAGTCCCATGCCACTTTCCCACAGGTCATACTCACATAGAAATTGGCATACAAATTTAATGGTATGGGGATAATTTTCCCCCAACAAAATAGCTTTAAGATATGTGCAAACAAGATTCCTAACATACGATTATCAATTCTGACACAGCACCAAGCCAACAACAATTCTGCATTCACATTGTGTAATTTGTGAAATAATGTTTCTAAACGCCACTATACAACATTGTTTCATACTAATACGACAAAATTCCAGTGCATCCAAATCAATCACCACAGAAGAATGAAAAGCAATCAATCGCCACAGCAGATTCAAAAGCAAGGCAGGAGGACAGACGAAGGGTGGGGATATACCTGGTTCTTGGAGATCGGGACTTCCGGCTTAAGATCCTGCACGACGTGCTTGGACTCCAGGTCCCAAATCTTAACAGAATCCTCAGTCGCGGCGCAGAGCCAGTAGCGGTTGGGCGAGAAGCAGAGCGAGTGGATGATTGCGCCGCCGTCCAGCGAGTAGAGCATTTTCCCCTCGGTCAAGTCCCACAGCAGAGTAACGCCATCCTTCCCGCCGGAAGCGCACAGGGAGCCATCGGGGCTCACGGCGACGGCATTGACGTAGCCGCCGTGGCCGGTGAGCGCGGATCGCAGCTTGCAGTTCGTCAGGTTCCACACCTTGACGGTGCGGTCCCAGGAGGCAGAGACAATGATGGGATGGAGGTTGTTGGGGGAGAATCTGACACAGGAAACCCATCCGTTGTGGCCCTCGCCGCCGCCGATGGTGTACTTGCACTCCCCGAGGGTGTTCCAGAGCTTGATGGTGCGGTCGCGGGACGCGGAGACGATCTGGCGGTTGTCGACGGAGAAGGCGACGGAGAGGACGTCCTTCTCGTGGCCGACGAAGCGGCGGGTGGTGAGACCGGTGGAGAGGTCCCAGAGGCGGAGCTCGCCGTCCCAGGATCCGGACAGCGCGAACTGGCCGTCGGAGCTGAGCACGACGTCCTGGACGAAGTGGGAGTGGCCGGTGAGGCGGCGGAAGGGGACGCCGTACTCGGTGGCGGCGGCGGCGGAGGGGTCGACCGGTGTCGGGGCGGGGTTGGAGAGGTCCCACACCAGCAACGACTTGTCGCGGGAGGAGGAGACGATGAAGGGCGAGTTGTCGATCGGCGCGGCGATCGCGGTCACCTCGCCGTTGTGGCCGCGCAGCGTGCCGACAAGGGTGAGCGTGTCATTCGCGGTGGCCATGGCTGCCGCGGGGAAGCGCGGGGGCGAGGAGCTGCGGCTCTAGGCAATGGAGATGGCCGAGATGAGGGCGGCGGCGGCGGCGCGGAGGAGGCGAGGGGAGAACTGGAATGTGGACGACTTTATACGCGAGAACTGGAGGCTAGGGTTTTGCTGGATTAGAGAAGATAGGGATGAGCCGCGGCCCGCGGATAGGATCGAAGGAACGAAGGATCATGGTCGTTGGATGTGACTGGACTATAGGCGGCCCACGGCCGAGCGGGCCTGTCCGGCCCAAACCGTTCACGGGCCTGGCCCGTCTGGTTTAGTACAACAAACCGGGTTTAAGCGTGAGTCGCACATATTATATATTTTGCTGAAAAATCTAAATCTTCGCTATTTGACTTTCAAGAAAAAAAGCCCAATTTGTTTGACAAACAATTTAAGTAGTACTATTTTAGACAAACTAGTACATTGCTATACGTTGCAACGAACTATAGAGAAAAAAATATAAATCAGAGCAACATACAAAATTATGAAGGATGATTTATAAGCAAGATGTGACAACTTAGGTAGCAATGAAGTTCTAAAAAGATCAGCGAAAAATAAAATATAGGGAGCGCCACTTGTTTTGGATCATGCAACACCCACTCATGACGCAACACGTATTCCGTTAAGATCGTTGTGGCTAACTTAATTTGACTTACAATGTTTTTCAGAAAAAATAAGAGGTGTAAGAAAAATATGAAAAACTAATTCTTTATTTCTTGGCCTATCACTTGGTAAAACAAAAGTACTAAAACAAAGCAATTCGTTAAAGTGATGCTTCTACAAAGCAATTATTTAAGTTTATATTGGAACAAAAGACGACAAAATATCAAGCGCTTCAATAAAATAAATAACGTCTCAAATATTCTATAAAAAAAGTCATCAATAATACATAACAATAAGCTAAGCAACACTTGTTAATAATAGAAATATCGAGGACTGTTTGCAAACATGGTTTAGAAAAACCATGGTTTTCTAATGCATAGAGTTTACATTGCACGCAAAATCATGGTTTGAACTAACACTATCTAAACCACGGTTTTCTTAGGCCATGTTTGGAAGTGGAGTATTTTTGTAGTTTCTATGCAAAACCATGGTATTCTCAAATACCATGGTTTTTTAGACCATGAGGTGTTTGGAACCAACCTCAAAAACTCTGTTTTGAAAACTATGGTATTGGCAATACCATGGTATTTTTAGAGTATTGTAGACTCCACTCCAATATAAAGTTTTCTCACTTGTGCTAGCAAACCATGGTATTGAAAAACCATAGTATTTCATGGTCATAGCAACTTTGCTGCCAAACAGGCCTTAAATTGTTTGTATGCATGGTTTATAGATATAATACTTTGACCAAATACAGTGGAGAAGCGCACTCCATGCAATCAGGGTAACACCAGTACTCAAAATCGGACCATCCAAAAGGGGATGAGAAATTTTAAATAAAAAATTATGGTTTTTTAATAAGAGGCTTTGAGGGACTGAAAAATTATTTTTAAAACTGTTCAAAAGCTCCAAGTAGAAACAATATGGTTAAAATGACTATAAAGCGTCCAAGCGTTTGGCTTACAAAAATGATAAATATTGGGTTAATACCTAGCAAACAAAGCCTTAAGATGATATGGATAGTTGATGCTGAAGTCGAACGGTCCGAATTGCGTGCCATGTGTTGTGCCTCGCAAGGAATTAGTAGTTGTCCGTTCATTGAAACCCGGTATATTCTTTTCGCTTCTAGAAGAAATAAACACGATTCGACTGAAAATGCTATATCTTAAACATGCTCTAAGCTAAGTATGTATATCACAAGTATATACATGAACGCTAGAGCAGTCTAGAATAAGATGTTTAAGAAGCAAGCAAAGGCCAATAATAACGAAGGCACCTACTCCATCTCTTGCTTCTATACACCACCGTTCGGTGTTTCAGATATGCAAATCCCGCCTTGCAAGCCTCCTCCTTTGTCTTGCAGCTCGCTGCATCTGCTCTTCTTTCCTCTCGGCCTTACTTAGCCTCGGAATTTCCTCCTCTCCTCCATCTGCTGGGAAAGCTCATGCTGCAATTTTCTACTCCGGGTTGGCAGCTGCAGGTAAAGAGCATCCAATATTCACTTTCTTTATTTTCTTTTGTACATGAAGAGGATCACAAGGAGCAGTCAGCTCAACCTACTCGGAATTCAGATGCACATTTTGCTTTCTTTCATGCAAATTCAGTGCCTTTATATTTGTGTGTCAGCGATGTATTCTGAATTTATATATCCTTCTGCTTGGATGATCGGCTTCGTCTCTCAGGGTCAGAAATGGCTGACCACTTCTCGGTGATGGCGGGTCGGCTGCTCACAGAGTCGACTCTCCATCAGTATGCCATTGACGACGCCTCGCAGGCCCCTTCTTCCCCAAGAACTGCGTGTGTTGAGGCTCATCAAGATGACAGGCCAAAGAGTGGTGTTTTGGTAGAGTGCAGAGTCTGCCAGGAAGAGGATGATGAGGCCTGCATGGAGGCCCCTTGCTCCTGCAAGGGCAGTTTGAAGGTATAATTTAGGTTCCATCTTCCCGAAATTATCTTATTTAATTAATTAATTTATTTGACTTATCTTCAAAATTTTGAGAGTTTTTCGAAATCGACTAGGTAGTCGGGTCCTCTTTGTTTGACTTGTTTTGAGAGCTTTTAGACGCGTATTTGAGATAGAGAAAAGACGGATTGAAAAACCAAATTATTTTTATTTTAAACGTAGAAAAGCAAATAAGTCAAATAGGATCATGCTCATCCTACTTCAAATTCAGCAAATTTTCTTTGGAGAACACCTGCCATTAGGAAGGAGCATATACTATACAGTGTTGTTTGGGCAATCGGTGTTCTCCAGTTTTCCTCATGCTGTGCACGAACTTCTACACAGGTGCTTCTCAAAGAGGATGCTTTCATTAACATATTAAATGAAATAATCTGCAGTTCTGCACCACATAAAATAATCTCAAATTAGCCGCTTAGGCAATCAGCGTGATTATCTTTCTTTTGCAGTATGCTCATCGTAGATGCATTCAGAGGTGGTGTGACGAGAAAGGAGACACCATATGCGAGATATGCTTACAGGTGAAATTCTCTTTAAAGATCTATCGATGATGATCCTTCTAATCGATGCGATTAAAATTTAAAAATAGCAACATTCTGCAACTGTTGAAATGATTTATGTAGCCTGTATCTATGATGGAACAGCAATTTAGACCGAACTACACCGCCCCTTCAAAGCTATTTCATTATGGAAGGAATTCGATTTTCTTCAGGTACCTCGTAGTGCTTTACCTGTCATCACAAAAAAAAAATGATAGAATCTGATTAGATATTAGTCCTCGGATGTACGCTCATGTGTTTCCCAGAACTCCTGGTTACATTCAAGAGCAGACCATGCAAACCACCTATCAAAGCTCTGTTGCGACCACAAGCTATGAGTATGACCATCAAACTTCGAATCAAAAAGGTGTAATCTGTTGTCGCATAATTGCTATAGCTGTAAGTGCCAGTGAAAAAAATATACAGAGATTCAATCCGTTCAGCTTCTGAATATTAACATGCTGAAGCATCCAATCCCAGCTGATGGTTCTCCTGGTGCTCCGTGATGCTATCTCGGTTTTTCTCGGTGACCATGATGTTTACACTGTCGCAATGGTTACTGTAAGTTGTGAGAATACACACATCTTGTCCCAGCTAAGAATTGATGCATGGTAAACTTGACTAATATAGTGCAGATCACGTTCTCTTGACCAGGTTTTGATGCTTAGAACGGCTGGTATCGTCATATCGGTCTACATTATACTGATATCTCTAACTAAACTGCTTCATCGACGCAGTGAGCAGCAGGTTTGCAAAACTAGTACGATCGCACCGCCGAACAATTATGGCCGTGATTTCATGATGACATAGAGCGTCAGTATTGCAATGCAGGCAGTGCATGGTCAGAGTTCAGAATCTGGAGGAGCAGAGAGCATTCAACCCGTGCCATTTCCACCCCAACAACAGCAAGTCATCAGCATCCAATAGATCAATAGTTCATTGAAGAAAGAGAAGCCATTGCAGCTTAGGTCTACGTCTTTAACCCTTGAAGTCTGGAACAAGGCTTTGAGGTTCAGACGCATCATCATACAAAAACAAGATAAAGAATTGATCTGTGAGACTGTGACTGGGGATATCATCTTCAGAATACATTTGTACATTTTCTTTAAATAAAAATATATTTGTACATAGATTAAAAAAAGACAAACGATTGCCACTCGCTTTGGAAATTGTAAAGAAGATGAAGTGAGCTCGCTGTGCCTGTACATAACAGTCATGCAAGATGATGTTGGTCGAAATGAACTCATAGAGAAAAAGACATGCATTGCTAATTATTATCTGCAAGCCAATTCGCCAACTCCAAATACAACAGTGCACAGTTGTACAGTTGTACTACTTTTTTTATATAGGAGTTGTCGTGCTTCTTTTCCTGGACTGTTTTCACACAACCATTGCTACTCCATCTTCTTAAGGAGTTGCCCGGTTCTTAAAAAATGAAGTTTGAGATATATACATATCAAATTTGTAAATTTTATCTATAATTAACTTTTATATTTAGTGCATTCTTCGAAAAATATTGAGGTATGATGATGACGATGATTTACATTTGGCGCATAAAAGTCATACATATATAGATTCATCTCTATTTTATAGGAGTTGTACTACCTTTTTCATGGATTGTTTTCACAAAACCATTGCTACTCTAGATTTTTAAGGAGTTTCCCAGTTCTTAAAAAAAGACGTTTGAGATAAATACATATCAAAATTTGCAAATTTTAGGTTGACTGAACACTATTCAACCACTATTTATCTATATTTTCATTTCTTTCTGTTTTATTTGATATAGTGTTAGGACAGTCTCAGTTAGACCCCATTGGTTATGCTCTTAGACGGCAGAGATGAAGGCGAGGTGCTTCGCACATAGGCATATAGTTGTGCTCTCCTAGTGGAATTGGCGTCACAACACAAGAGACTCCTCAATGATGGGTGGAGAGGCGCAGGTGGTGGCATCCAAAGGGCAGCGGCGGGCATGTGGTCGTGCTCCTCTAGCCAAGCCGTTGCTGGTAGGGGGCATGCGGTCATGCTCCTCTAGTGAAGCCACCCATAGCAAGGCACACAAAGGGTATCAATGTATCATCAGTGCAACCGCAGCCGCTTAGTCACTGCTTGACGGCGCAACAATGGAAGAGAAAGGAAGGAGCTGCAAATGAGATGGCAATGACATGTACGCTTAGAGTGGAAATCTGGACTGCGCATGTAGCATGTGCTTCTGGCTTCTGCTTATCAAATATCATTGGCGGTTCTCACAGGGCTTCTACATAGAAGCACATTCCTCTAAAGAAAAAGTCCGGAGAGGATTCAAGACAATGAGTTGATACAAAATTTCACTCATCAATGATTCAACGAGCAGTAACATTTCGTCCATACGGACCAATCATCCAACATCTATGTGGTAAAAATAGAGATTACATTTTGAACCTATGCACTTGCGCAGAAAAGCCAACACATCGTTGCACAAAACTACTACGCGAGTTATCATTGTTCTTCTGTAAGTTTCTCATCTGTAACTGACAGCACGAGCATTTGATTTTGCACACGCTTTGGCGTACTTACCAAGATTGTAACCCGTCCAGAAAATGTACATTAGAGGGATGCCTTCCGTGAAGTGCAACGGGGTGGGCTTTATCTCAGTTCCAGTTCTTTCTTTGCCTGTAAAATCCACAAATAGAACCTGATCACTTTTTTATTATATGAATTCCATGGAAGCACACAGTAACAATTGTATCCTACCAACCTAAAAATGTTCCTAATCATATTTTCTTTAAATTACTTAAATGGTATGAGTACTTTCTGTTCTTCTGCTGGGCCCTCCAGAAGCAAGCTAGTGCCCCAAATGCAATGCTGGCAATGGCAACACCCAGGGCAGCTCCAATTGGGACGGTTGCAGCATTGGAAGAGGACTCGTCGGAAATTAACCCTAATTGCTTCTTATTTTGAAGAGATTCCATGTAGGTCTCCTTGTAGGATGATACAAGCATCTTCCCATAGTAGTTAACCAAGAAACGATATACTTCATCCTCATTCCAGTCAACCTGCATGGCTCCATCACCAATCCTGTTTGAAGAACGGTAGCAGGATGGGCATAGCTCCTTTTGAGGCCAGATAACCTTAGGAAATGATGGATCACCAGTTCCTAAATCCTTCTCTTCTTTCATTAACCTTTCATTAACTTTGTTATGTGTGCTCCATAGCCACAGGCTGAGGTCACGGGCTGACTTGAAAGGGACGGATACACTGCAGGCAAAGGTTACAATTAGGCAAGCAGTATAATTTTTTGATATAAATATAAAAAATGACAATGCAAAGCGCGTCCTTTAACCTTGAACACATTTCATAGAAGTGCTTACGACATTCCTCACAGATGAAAAAATTGTGTATGAAATCACATATTGATGTAAAGGTTGATTGGCTCTCTCCATCCCCGATTTGGACAGTCAGTGAATGCAGTAAAACCCATAGACCACAGCTGGCACAGTAAACATGGTTAATTTCATCTGATAACAAGTCCATCGGTAATTTTAATTTTCATATACCTACCCTCTATAGTCTACTTCAAATCCAACAAAGTTTTGGAAAAAGTACCCAGAACAGTTAACAAAATTTGCACCCCACCAAAAATGTTCAAACCATATGTGGAGATAAGACATACCTAAATCCTCTTGTTTCGCTTTTACTTCCACGACAGAACATCTGCAAAATTTTTGCGTGGATAAATGAACAGCAAATTCAAACCAAAAGGAGAAATGAAATGTTGGCTCTCAGCCCAAGATTTCACTAGTTTTGGAACTCAAGCACACATACTACATTGGTTGTATTCATCTCATCTCATTCTTTACACTGGGTATATCAGTATTTATAGGCCAAAACACAAATCGACCTGCTACAGTAGCCGCCCTACTACAGTAGCCATGTACAGCCAGATTGCAGCTAATGCCTAAGCTTCTAGCATATGCTTGAAATTTCCTCCTAGCTGGAACACTTGCATAGTCAATTTGAACTTGGCTTCCTCCTGTTGTGCACAGCAAATTCGACTAAGGCACCTAGTAACTAGACAACCAAATGCATCTTCATGCATGCACTAGTAAACTTAACCTTTAAGTCAAGATTAAACCTGACATGAAAGGCGCATACATTTCCTGTATTCATACCGTTAATCAGCAATGGGCTATGAAAAGATTCTCTAAAAGATTGAGATCACATCCTAAGAGTAGGTTATGCTATAATACTTGCAAATTATGTCAGCATAAGATTAGTAAATCAGCACTAAAAAATGTATACCTGAATAAAGTAACTGCTGTAAGTAAACTATTTGAAAAGATACAGGACATCACTCGTCCCTAGTACTATTAGTATCTTTCAGATAAATGATTGACATGAACACTTGATGCAAATATCTCAAATCTAAGATTAGAAAGTTCAAAAAAGGCATATGGTTTGAGGACAATTCCATGCCATTGCTGAAGAAGGCCTATATCATCATACTGCCAAACTGCCATTTCTAAAATTATTTATGCATGAGATATTTTTATATTTATGAGTCAAAGGCATACCCAGTATCCACGTGGCACCTCTTTTCCACAGATCTCATGGTCCTCTACTGCAACACTTTCCAACAATACAGAACTCTCTTGTGAACTTAATAAGAGGTTTGAAGGCCAGTGATCATCAAAGTCAATAAGTAACTTAGCAGATCCCCTTCGACACCTGTGGAATTAAAAAATGCATAATGCAGAATAACTATTTTTTTACCACTATAAATTCAAAGGATCACCTCCATACCTCTTGGATGGATGGTGGGCAACCAAAATTTGCAAAAATCTTATAAGTGAGTCACGGGTCTCTGGTTTGATCATCTACAGTTTGTGAGTAACATTAGCAATAGTCAGAAAAGAGGAGCATACAGCACATCAATGATGAATTTGATCATTTAACTAGAACCTTGTGCCCCAAAATTATCTGTAATGCATGAGCTGTTGCTTCCTCAACATCGTAAATTGCTCGAGCAATCTGATTGAATAAATTAAACGAGTCAACAAACGTTATTAAGGATTGAAGAACAGTGGCATAGCACTTAAAATAGTACCTTATGCAAACTGAATCAACAAGTATGAACTTGTACCTGCTCAGGATCTGAAGCATTCTTGGGGAGCATAATTTCATTCTCAAATTTTTTGTCATCCAAACTGAAAGAGCTGCACATACCATAAATAGGGGTGTATAATGTATCAATATAATCCAAGATGCCTATAATGGTAAAGTCGAAACATTAGCTCAAATCATTTGAGTAATTGAGTAGTATTGAACCTAAAACCCACACACCAACACACTTCAAAAAGATAAGTAATAGAGATGAAATGAAAAATAGGAGTGCAAACAGCTGCTAGTTGTCCACCAAACTTGTAGTAACAGCAGAAATAGCTAGGGCAAGAACTTACCTTTCGATCTGCTTATTTATCCACTTAAGCAAACGCTCTGCTGTTCTTCCATCATCAATTAATTTTATTTCGCTTTTCTCTTGTTTTGGATCCCACTTAGTGGAAGGAAATTTTGTTGGTGGACCCCAAACTAGGAAAGGATAATGGTCAACAGAGAATCTATTGCAAAGATCAATGTTCACCTGCGCTGTCAAACATTCAAAAGAAACAAGGCATTACTGCAAGACAATGCACAACACTGCATGAGGATTTAAATCAATAAGCAGCATAACTCACGAATGCTACACAAGTGAGAACTGAGAACTATCATACTAAATTGTTTAGCATTTGTCATGGCAATAACAAAGAGGAAAACTACAAATTGAAGATATATGATGATACTTCTCAAGGTAATCTAATGATCTGTTAAAGGTTAAACAGAATCACCGATAATTCCATATGTGTGTAATTGTTCGCAAGAAGAGAACTGATGAAAATTACCACTATTAACTGAAAATATTGTACCTTTGAAGCGCAATCAACCCTTGCCATGAGTATTAACCCTGGATGTGCAGCATCTGGACCATTGAAAAGTCTTGCAACCTTCTCATAATGAGGCTGTATGTAAGGAATAATCAAGATTAGTAAGGGCCACTTTTCGGATTATAATATACCATATTAATAAGATGTGTACCTTATAGTTTCTGCAAGCTGGACACCTGGCCAGGAATGGTAAAGGAAAAGAAATAACATTAGGCAGGGAAAAAATCAGAGAACAAAAAAGTTGTTAAAAGTTAGTTGCCACAACAGTAATAGAATCACCAGTGAAGTATTCCACATTAAACGGGAAATTAGTTTATGACATCGGTTCACTCTTCGATAGGACTAACAAATTCAAATATTGCAACCATAATTTTTATTTGAATAAAACACAGCCTTCACCAAGAGAAAAATTCTCATGTTTGGGGAAATTAACGTCACTCCATAGTCCATGTATATGACTAATGTCTTCACAGTTGCACATAAATATCAGGTCGCTACAGTTACCATTAGATACACCATGAATCATTACAAGTACCATTTGTCCAATACCAAAATAGCTTGGAAGGGAATATCTAGATCATAGATTTTGGGATGGAACATAACACAAGGTTGCAGATTGTTCAAGTGTTTGCTAAACCTTCCGTGAGTTCCTAGGAATTAATCAAATCACCATGTTCCCCATTTAATAGCAGTTTGACATGTAACACAATGAAAGTATAATGCATAATTGTAATGCATAAGTGTGGAAGCAGTAAAACTGACACCTTGCTATGTTAAATTGTGAGCATAGAAGAAAGGAGTAGCAATATCTGCTGAAACTACAGGTTAAGAAAGAAAGGTAACAACTAAGTAGAACCAAAGGGCATAGCACCTTTTACAGATGTGTAGCCAAATATGGAACCTGTACAGTGCAATGTATTACCATATTGATATTGCCAGGAATTCGTGTTTCACCCAACATACTACTGTTTAACATGATGTCCCACCACTGCATTTTTCAAATATCCCAGATTAGGCACGCCAATATGAATATCCAAGAAGTAATTGTACTGATCTTGGAGGAAGCAGCAACCGCCAGAAACTAGCATGAGCTTATCCAATTTTGTCCTTTCATCATTGCAATACTAGTAATCATTCTACCCATACTTTAACAGATGGTCCTAAAACTGATCAATTGTACCATATATTATGTTTTAACCTCGTGTTTGCGCTTTCTATATCACTCAAAAGTCCCAACACCATTTCAACTGTACAGGGCAGTACTCTCTCACGACTCACGGTCACACTCTCACATGGCATCTCGAAGTACAAGTGAAGAATTGTTGTATTGGTCAATTCGTCGAGTCACCAATCACACACATCCACCCCCCAAAAGTTAGGCCTTGCACAACCAAAACAATCTTATCGCACTTGCAAGCCACAAAAATCTGCAGAACAATCTCGTGTGCTCAAAGACGAGAAGATGAAGTAACCTAACCTATTTTTTATATTGATAACAGTGCTTATTAGAAATCAATTCTTGCAATTTTCTTCAAGATTTTTTTTTTGAGTTTTTCGATGTCAAAATAAACAAGATCATTTCGATTTTCGACTCATATTCATATGAATCAATAAGAAAGGAACGATGCGCCACGCCTCACGCCATCACGAACCAACGCTTTCCGGCGACTCCATCCATCTCCGGATTCTGGAGCTAACGTTCGGGACGGAACGAATCGAACGGAGCCGTATCGGAAGCATAAACGAATC